>JAQIXG010002195.1:0-18499 GCA_034700105.1 Oconnorella tubifera | reverse complement strand
AATTAAAACGGGGTCGTTACCCCTCCCCCCCCCCCCTTCTTCCACTTCATCTGGTTTTGTATAATTTGTTTTTAATGAAAACAATATGCTTAATTATATATCTATGCTAATTGGGATATTGTGCTAAAAATCTGCCGTTAGCCTTATTTATATATAGGCCTACACAAGCTCGCGTGGTAAACGGACCAATAGCAAACGACTCTTTTATAAATATTGATCGCTAGCCTCGTACCATACTACAAAATACAAACTGCGAATTTAACCATCTCATTACAGTTTTCCTATATGCCATGTTAATATATTATTTTCTTTGCCGTTTGTATTTTATTGCGATTATTGTAATGGGCGGAGCTAGAGATCGGCTGACCACCTCTGACAGCCAATAGGAAGCGAGAGTGAATGACACGCGTTTAAAAGGCAATATTCAGTTTTAATGAATGAAAGAGCGTGAGAATTGAATAAGAGAAAAAGGAATAATAGAAGACTACAAGTGTCATTCTTTTGTTGAATAGAAAAAAGGTAAATAAAGAATGATATATATAACTTGTTGAATAATTCTTTTATAATAAATATAATGCATTGTGTGGGCCTGTGCATAGTGTATTTGTATAATTATGATTGTAATGATATAATAACGTGATACTAATTCATTTATAATTTAATGCTATATTTGAGTATAATAATAGATGATTTCATTTGCTTGCAAAAATTGCAAGTTAAATTTAACAATAATTTTGCAGTAAATAAAGAAATGTAATTTGATTTGAACTCTTACATTTGAATTGCGGTGTGAAATGAGCGTTAAAATTGAGATTTTAGGCCTACTTTAGAATTGCAATTCTATTTGTGCCTTAAGCTAGATGTATCTTATAGAAGCTCAATATGAATTGAGCACTTATAAAGTACATTATATATTTGTGCAGATTTAAGTTAAATGCAGTAGTTAAATTTTTCGACTTCAGTTGATTTTAATCAGTTGATGAATTCTAGGCTTGAGTTTTAAAATATTCACTTTATACAATAATAACACTTATCATTTTGTCATATTATATGCAGTGTTATTTTTAATTTATGCAGTTTGATTTTAATCATTTTATTCATTGAATAAAATTATTCGATATTCTGAAATATTTTATCATTTCATTTAGTAATCCTGATAATCATATTCATCATTTCATCTAACAATTCCAAATTATAATTTTTTCTTAAATCTTTTTAGATTCAAAGAAAATCTTACATTGCTCACAATTCCAAATTTGATTTTCTTTTTATTATTTTCGCCAGATTCTACAATTAAAAAAAAATTAGATCAAGGCATCATTTATTTGATAAAATCAAATATTTTACGATGTCAAATTAGCTTTTTTTTTTTTTTTGGCAGATATTTGACAAAATGTTTGAGGAGAAGTTAGAACTCAGCAGCTTGGGCACCATCGTGGCCGTCATCCTGCCCACCATCCTCATCTCCCTCTCCTGGATCAAGTACCGGGGCCTCGAATACGTCATCGTTCACTATCGCTGGGTCTTCGTTATCTTCTTTCTCATGCCGGTGTCGATTGTCTACGACATCTACTTTGCGATACGCAATCGCGTTATATTCGGGATGAATAGCGCGCCGCATCAACACGACGAGAAAGTTAGAGACGTGCAGAAACAGGTAGGACGATGAATTTTTGTGTTTTTTGGATTAATTAGACGTTAAATAATTGATTAATTTAACATTTTGTACTTTTTTTTTAATTAGTTACTGGTGAAATAGTTTAAATTTTATCAGTAATATATATTTGATATAATTTATAACATACATTTGTTTATATTTTATCAATAATGGAGTTATTAGTCAGGGGGGGGGTGTATGCTTTTTTCTAAATACCTTCAAATTTGTGTGAATTCATTTTAATGATGTTAATAATACAAGAAATGCTTCAGAATGCTGGTGATTTGTTTGTTTTTAAGTGCTTAATGCATAGTAGTTATAAGTGGATCGATTTAATATGCGTCTTGTTTTTAGTTGTGAAGTTGAGTATATGCTAAGTTTTGTGCAAGTGTTTTCAATTAGTTGTGTTTAGAAAAGTTGTGTAACGGACAAGTTGCCCCCTAGTTGTTTTTGCCATGGACAGATTATCTCAGAACTGGAATTTTTTGCCACGGTTAAATTGCCACCTAGATATTTTTGCAACAGACAAAATGCCACCTAGAAATTTGCTATGAACAGATTATCTTCGCGCTTTTTTGCCGCAGTCAAAATTGCCACCTAGATATTTTGTCTACAACATTTTTGCCACAGAAAATGGGTCCTTTGAAAATGGGAACTTTGTCCGCTGCTAAAATGTCTGTGTACTTTGATGAATGGTATTGTTTTTATCTCGACACAAAATGTGCAGTCAATTTATCATTCTAATAAAATATTTGAATATTTTTTATACACTGACGTTAAATCCATTATTCATGTTTGGTATTAATTATTGCATTTGTTATTAATAATAAAAATTAAAAATGTACTTACAACTAGATATCCTTAAAATGTATAGACCTAGATTTATTAAAGTACACTTGCACTGTAAGAGACAGTATACTAAAAAGAATAATAATAAAAATGTCCTTGAAAATAATCCACCTACAAATATTTATAATGACACGGTTGACTGATTCGCAGTGCTCTTGTACTTTGCGATTCACTGTACCGTGGAGACTGAAGGTTATAAATAGAGTACAGTGCGACTGTACTTTTATAAACTAGGACATGATATTAATACTGATATCGATTGATCGATTTGTATTGATTGTCTTTGATGTCAAGTTTAATCTATCAGTTATTGATGTTCAATGATTATGGGTGGTTATCATATAATTATAGATACCTTGTTTATTATTATTTCATTCATTTATATCTAGACTAAAACATGACAACATATTAAATTAATACTTTTCATAGGAGTCAAGCGTTCACTCATCACTTGATTTCTGCATATCCAGCTATTTCATTCAATAGCTTTTTATGCTGATACAAGTTTAAGCGAAAAATAAATCGATCAGTTCATTTATTGAAATCCATAGCAAGCTGAAAGTATATAATATTATACAATAAAGCTACGACACTAAATTCTATTGTGTATATTGAACTCTTCGATTGTATTTATTTATTGCATTTATTGAAACATATATAATACATGCTCAAGCTTTGTTTTAGCTGAACAATCTATTGGAATTAATACATATAAACTTGAACATAAATACATATAAAAAACTCCAAAAAACATTGAATTTAAGCTCAAATTTTAAACTGATTTTCCCCTAAGGTTTTAGCCTGGAAGGCCGACGGCTCGCGGACCCCTATGTGCACGGCTCGCCCTGGCTGGATGGCAGTCAGTCTGAGGGAGGGGGTGTACAAGCATACCCTGCGTAATATAAGGGTTAATCTGATCGATGTATTGGGGGTGGATGTTGAGAGGGGAGTGGTGAGGGTTGAGCCCCTCGTTAGTATGGGTCAGATCACTGCTACACTCAATCATCTGGGATGGACCCTGCCTATAGTGCCTGAATTAGATGATCTTACTGTGGGTCAGTCAATAGATGCAGTCAGTCAGTTAGTTAATATAAGTGATAGTCAGTAGAATCAGTCAATTAGTCAGTTAATATATGTGATAGTCAGTCAATTAGTCAGTCAATATGTGTGTTTAGGTCAACCAATAGTCAATAGAATCAGTCAATTAGTCAGTCATTATATTATATGTGATAAACTAACAAATAAATCGGTCAATATGTGTGATTAGTTATCTAATCAGTCAATTAATTAGTCAGCTTATTTGTGGCATAAATAAAAAAATTGGTCAGTCAACTACTCATTTTATCAATCAATCATGTGGATTTAGAAATCATTTAATCTACTCATTTAATCAATCAATCATGTGGATTTAGAAATCATTTAATCTACTCATTTAATCAATCAATCATGTGGATTTAGAAATCATATCACAAATTAATTATTGGATATAAGAAAGTTATTTAAGAACTGCAGTATTGTATTCATATCTGGAGTATTTCTATAATAATTCATTTGCATTCGATAGGTGGCGCCATATTTATAAAATCTGGATTATTTGTTTATTATATTTCTTATTCATTCGCCAGGTGGTTTGATAATGGGTGTTGGTATAGAGACGTCATCACATAAGTATGGGTTGATGCAGCACATTATAGAGTCGATGGAACTTGTACTAGCGGATGGATCACTTGTCAAATGTTCTAAGGTAGAGAATAATTAAACATTAGATCACTTTGTGAGTGATCTCATGATGAAATCACTTCTACGCACTTGTATAGTATCATGAAGTTATGAAATGCTATTTAAGGTTAAGTTTCATGTCATGGATTATACGAACAATGTCTCAAAAGTAGTATAATCCATGTAGAAGTAGCCGTCAATTTAAGCGTCTTACTAAAGGTGCGGAAAGTTAGAGAAATAGTGAGCTAGGTGGGATTCGAACCCGGACTTGTCGTGTCCGAATCCAGCGCTCTAGCCACTTCTCTAACGACCTTAATAAAAATCCTTTAATTAACATCTGTATATTTTTACAAAGTATCCAATACATAAATTTTTCCCTTAGCCAGACTTGTTCTTATCATCTTATTCTTTTATCTTTACCATAAAATCTAATACATTTTAACATTTTTATCAATCAGTTTTATCTTATGACAGATAAAATCTTTTCTCTTATGTTTTTTATCGCAGACAGAAAATGCCGATCTTTTCTACGCAGTGCCGTGGTCCTACGGCACACTCGGCTTTCTCGTAGCCGCCGAGATACGTATCATACCGGCAAAGAAATACGTGCGTCTTGCGTATCATCCGGTACATACCGCGTCAGAGCTTGTACGCGTCTTTGAGACCCAGGCGATGGACGGGGGGAATGAGTTTGTGGAAGGGTTGGCTTTCTCTGGGAGTCGAGCGGTCATTATGTCTGGGAGGATGACTGATGATGTGGGAGATGACGGAGAGGTGGGTCTGGCTGTGTCTGTGTTAATATCTGTCAATATATGTGTGTGTGTGAGTGTGTATGTGTGTGTGTGTGGTGTGTGTGTGTGGAACTTAGGTATGTGTGTGTCTGCATGTGTTTGTGAGGTGGGTTTGGATGTGTTTGTGTTTATATCTCTCTGTATGTGTGTGAAGTTTATGTTTGTGTGTTTATTTTCTTACATCGATCTGTTCATTTGTGTGTATTTCTTTAGATGTTTGTGTGTGTTTGTATGGTTATATTTGTGATTATGTCTAATCTGTCTTTATGCATAAAGTATACCTAAAAAAGGTATTCATTAAGGATAAAGGTCAGCTGATTATAATGATAAGTAATGAAACAAATGATGATAAATAATGATAACAAATAATGACAAACGATGATAAACTAATGATAATATTTCAGATAAACGCTATTGGTAATTATTACAAGCCTTGGTTTTTTAAACACGTTGAAAGTTTTCTGCACATCCCCCTCTCTCACTCTTCCCTTCCCCCCGACTCTCAATCAAACCCTGATGACATCACAGTTGGCTCAAACGGGTTGGCTGAGGTTGGTTCAGGTGTTAAGTCAATCGATTGCCAACCAGCCGCCGTGGAATACATTCCATTGAGACATTATTATCATAGACACACGCGTAGTATATTCTGGCAACTACAGGTTGGTGGGGTTTATTTATTTATATGTTTATTTATTTTTGTGTGTTTCTTATTTAGTAAATTAATATTTGTGAAGGAATTGATTAAGCAATCGATATGTTAATCAATTGATCAATAAAGAGATTAGTTGATCAATTAATCTGATAATCATTAAATTGATAAGTGTATAAATTTAATATCATGTTCTGAACCCGACAGTAGGTCCACAGTATAATGAAGAGTGATAAATTATAATGCTAAAATGGTAATCAATCAATCTGCAACTAAATTATTCAATCGATCAATCCTATTAAATCATTCATCAAATTAATTAATTAAGCCTATTAAATCATTCATCAAATCAATCAATCCTATTAAATCAAACCAATCAATCCCATTAAATCAATCCATCGTATTACAGGATATCATCCCATTTGGTAACAATGCTTTCTTCCGTTATCTCTTTGGATGGATGGTTCCTCCCAAGATATCTCTTCTTAAACTGACCCAAGGTGCTACGATTAAAGGCATGTATGAGAAGTATCAGATGATTCAAGACATGCTACTACCCATTGATAGCTTTGCTGACGCGCTCAAATTCTTTGACAACGAAATCAAGGTTTGAATATTTATAAATTCTTTATATAAATTTAAATATAAATTGAACTTTATTGTAAAATTAGTTTATTGTTTATTAGTTCGTTGTGTTCTTTAGAATCTGTTCAAGAGCTGGCTTCACTTTGATTAAATAATTTTGATAATAATCTTTGCTTGATAAGCAAGTAGATATTAACACGAAAATTACGAAACTTTATTTTAAATCAAATTAACATTTGACAACTTTTTGAAATTTTACTAATAGAATCAACAGAAATTTTAATTGAAGTTCATTGGAAAATTGGATTGTCATTATGAATTTCTAAAACGTTACAAGTTTTCAGCTTACTTTAAGAAACTAATTTTTTTCAGTTGTACCCCCTGTGGCTGTGCCCTTTTCTTTTGCCCGCCAACCCGGGGCTCCTTCAGCCGAGGCCCTCCAAGGAAGGCAGAGACGTGTGTGCCCTTTATGTAGACATAGGGGCATACGGGGCTCCTAAAGTCACTAACTATAACTCTTACGATACAACGAGACGTCTAGAAAAGTTTGTTGCGGATCACAATGGGTGAGATTAGGGTTAAGTTTTAGGTTATGTCTATGATCTTTGGCTTTGGGTTAAGGTTTAGGCTATGTTTATGTTAAGGTTAGGTCATACATCATGGAATATAGTATACCATAAACTATGTCTCGGACGTAGCTGTCAATTCGCCTTACTAAAGGGTGCAGCAAGTTAGAGAAATTACTAAAGGGTGCAGCAAGTTAGAGAAATAGAGATATTTTTAACAATATCTTATTTACATATTATTATATTGTTCCTAGAATTTGCATTGTAAAATTGTTGGTAACTTTTTTTTGTTTCAGATTTCAGATGCTTTATGCAGATTCGTTTCTGACGCGCGATGAATTTCGTCGCATGTTTGATCACACGCTGTATGACACCATGCGCGCTAGGCTTGATTGCGCTAAGGCTTTCCCTGAGATCTACGATAAGGTCAATAGAAGCGCGCGCGCGTGAGCAAAAATATAACATTGCGTTATGAAACGACGCGAAAATAATGCGATTGATTCCTTTGAAAAGATTAATCTGTTGATCAAATTTTTATATCGAATTTAATTGTTTTCATATAATGCACAATTGATTTATATAATGCGTGAAATTGATTAATTCAACTGTATTTAAATAGAAATTTTTGTATTTAAGTTAATAAATGTAAGTTTATGTAAAAATGGGTTGGGGAAAGTTAGGTGAAATTGATTAATGTGACTTTTATATTTAATTAGAAATATAGAAAAAATCTGTAGGAAAAATTAAGATATTTTATGGTAAAAAATTATTGCATTGTGCTTAATTAACATCGAGAATAAGTAAGCGAATTTTATACTTTATATTTTTTGTAATAATTTGTAAGAATATAGTATCGATTAACTTTTTTTAAATTTTAATGAGACGAATTTAATTTTAAAATTTAAAATGAGACGAATTTAATGATTTTTATTAACGATTGTTTTCTGTAATAAATGCGTATTTGTAAATATTTTTAAGGATATTATTTGACTCCTTTGATTCCTAATTAGGATGAGGGGTCATTGTCGCGTAATTTATTTCTACATCGATTTACTTTCCATATTATCCAGGCTTTTGCTTTCAGTGTATTTTTTTATTTATTTTATACACGGCTTGTGTTTAGTTTATACGAGAGAACAAGCTTTATGTTAAATTGGAATTTGTTGTTTAAATGTCTCGTTTTAATTTTTGTGTAATTGATCAGATACTGGATATGGTATAAAAGTTTTATTATAACGACCTCGGATGTTACTTTTTAGGGTTAGGGTTCGAGTTAGGATAAGCATTAGGGTTAGGATTAGTGCTAGAGTTAAGTTTAGGGTTGATTGGAGTTAGATTGATGGGGGTCGTTTTGTCGGGTTAATGTATTCGGGTCGTTTTGTCGGGATATCTATAAAAACGTGATTGCTTCCTTTAATGATATTATATTTGATTAAAATACCTCATTCTCTTTATTTCCTGTACATAACTACCATTTGATACAACAGTATGTTAAGTTAATGTAACTTTATAATGATTATTATACTTTTATTAAGTTAGTTTGATGTAGTGTTACTCTAGACAATTCTTTGTTACTCTCGCAATTTATTACCATATACATTTATTAAGTTAATTTGATGTATCTCTATATTGTGATTCTTATAATTACTATGAATATGTGATGTATTTATCTATCTTTCTTTATCGAACTTATCTAAATGACGATGTTTAACATCTGATGATTGCACGTTCGTTATCGAAGTATGGTTATCTATTAGATAATGTGTGATATATGTCGGTGATTTTGTATCTAAATATGTTTTTCTATTTAAAATAAGCTTTGCTATCTATTAACACGAAATAGTATATATACAATGCTTTATTTAATAGACGTTGTTATTGTATATCGAACAAATTTACATTTTTTTTACTGTTCTTAATTCAATAAATATTGCAATTTCGCATATACTACCATTGTTTTTAAATTGGTCTATCTACTTCATTATTAATTGTAACAATAAACGCAGTAGGTTATGCGATATTTTAATTTTCTAGATGAAAGTTTGATTTGTTGTCGAATTCATTTTTGCACTTAAAAAACTAGTAAACGAACATTTTCATTCGCAAACAATATTTTATACAATATTTTCATAATTCTTGCAGACATCGAATTAGTTGTAAATTTTAACGAACAAATCGAATTTGAAATATCAATATTTGGGTTCCATTTTTATTTATATTTGTAAACTATAATCTATTTATTTTGAATAAAATATCAAGGGAATCAATTCTCCTCATACATTCTTTATGGTCTCATTTTAAAGCTTCCTTTGTAGTAATTTAATTTAATTCACTGTTTTAAAAACTTTGTGTTTATTTAGTTTTACGTTTATGCTTTCAAATCTATACACGTGGTGATTTATATTTTCAAAGTTTTATAGGGCATTTCATTTTTGAATTTAGCTTTATTTGCGATTATAGATCTAATGTTTATTAAGATTATATGTAATGCACTGCATTGTGTATTATTATAGTAAGTTTAAGTAAAAATTTGATCAGATTAAAATGTCTCATGATATATTTTAAATTTGTATTATAAAATATTTAGTTGAAAAAATGAAGCTTTCTTTTGCATCTGTAACAAAATAATTGCATCTTTTTATTTAGGCTATATTTATATTTATTGTATATGTTTACGCAAACTTGTTTTAAATACAAGCGTGTTATAACGAATACAACTTTCATACAATATAACACTAAAGGGAAAAAATCAGAGGGGGAGGGAATGAAAATAACAGAAAAGATAAAAATGTGGAATATTTACAAAATAGTTACAAAAAGAGAATTTCTAGTCTTGTTAAAAGTTTTTATCAATATTCAACAGCAGAAGTCGATTTTATATATTTAGGAAACTGATATAAATTTAGATTTAAATTGCGTATAACTGATTAATCTAGTTAAAAACTTTTAGAATGAATTTAGGATTTAGTTTTTCATCTGCATTTGTTTTATAGTCGATTTTCTTGATAAATTTTCGTATTAAGTTTATGTCGTTTCTTTTTGCGCTACTTTTTGGTTTAGATTTTTTACAACGCACATTTGATGTTTAGAACAATATTTGAAATAAAACGTATCATTTAGAATACCGCTTGTTGATTGGATAGTTTTTAACTGGCCCCGCCTACTACTTTATACAACATTGATCTATTTTTAAAATAATCAAATATTCCTAAGATCATAATTTGATGTAATTCTGATGCTAGTTTTGAATCTTATGTCATGATGAGCTACAGACAAACACACAGTCAAGCACAAAGACATATATAGACACAATACACATATTTTTATTTCTTATTCCGGGATTCGTAGAATACATTAGAGCCCAATTAGGGCTCCATTGGGGCCCAATTAGGGTTCCATTGGGGTCACCCCATGCAAGAATTTAAATACATGCAATATACGCATAAATTGATAGAAATAAAAGAGTTAATAAATTAAGATTGTCAGATTAACATTCACAAAATTATTCATAAATTACAAAATTGATTTAAAGAAGCAGTCCTTTGATTTGTTCACAATCTTATCCTTTCTTTATGGGTAGGGTTCGCCGGAATAACAATATGTGAGGCTCTGACAAAAAATAAAATCTTGTAATTTTATACAAAGAAAATAAAATATAAAATGTGAGCTCTTTTTATAATATTCATGTAAAACTATGTAAAACTTTTGTCAATTATTGTGAATTAACAGAAATATTATTACTATAGAATAATATTTCTGTTAATTCCAAGGTAATAAAATATTAAAATAATATTGAAATAATGACAACAACAATGAAATATTATTACTTTGGAAAAATATACTGTATATAGTGTCAATTAAAAATAACTTCAATGTCATTAATAATCTTCTTACTAAAGAGTGCAGCAAACCAGCAAATACTTGAAATATGATTTCTGTGCATACCTGGAGTATGAATCATGTAGTGGATCCACCCGGGGGACTGCTGGACTCCGATGTTTCTCCACTCTGACTCCGTCATTAGATGTGTCTTGGGAACCAGACGAGCAATGTCCAGTGGTAAAAAAACGTGTCTGGAATAAAAGACGTTTTTTATTAGTAATTTTTTTTTTTTTTATTAAACTAAAATACTCTCACAACAGTTAGACTACTTCTATTAAATACTTGCAATAGAACTAGACTAGATACTCTCAAAAATAAGTTATAACCTTACTAAAGTTACACGAGAATAAATATATAAATAATCAATAAATAGTAGAGGCAATATAAAGAGAGCATTAAAATATTAATAAGTAGTATAAACTAACAAATACTTCATAGATATAAGGTAATATATAAAATGTAACATTAAGTGTTAATGCGATGAAAATTTGAACATTTCTTTCTATTCAATAATATATCAAACACTTTAATTTAATAAATAAAATATGTAGTAAATGTATAACACCTGTATTCATAAAGATCATCGGAATAACGCTCAGAATACGAAATCTGATCAACTTGCATCTAAAATAACGAAAAACATAAATAATCCAATACAAAACCATTTTTGTTATGCTAAAATCCCTCCCTCTCTATTTTAAATAAATACTGAAAATAAAATATTATTTTTGCATCATTACCTCCGTCATAAATACGTTAAATAATAAATAGTAAATAAAAAGTAAATGAAAATAAATGAAAATAAAATAAATAAAAATTTGTTGCTGAGGACGCCAATAAAAAAGAAGCGCTTACAAGAATGAAATTAAATAAATTATAATACTGGGCAAAATGTAGACGAGTTACAAATTTGGTATTAAAGTAAGTATAATTTATGATCTATTCTTACCAAATACTTACTAAATTGTTCGTGCTTTTGTTAGGCACCTGAAATTAAATCGGTTTTTCGCAACAAACTTGCTTTGGGAAACTCCAGTTAACTTAAGGTTCAAAATGATTTAGTCTTGTTCTAAATTTTTAGTCTTGGTCTAACATTTGAATGGTCTCTAACTTTTCTTAACCATGATCTTGAGACAGGATCGTCGAGGTCCTCGTCTCAAGACCTGACCATTAAAGGTCTTAAAAAGGCTTATAAATTGATGAATTAAATCAAATTAAAAGATCACAATGATAATTATAAATTTTATTGATAATTAAGTCACCAGAAGCGTAGACCTACAAAATATCTCAATCGTTTGAAGTAATTAACTATTCAATTTATCAGTAATCATTATTATAACTACTAGAATACAAATTTAATGTTCTTAGAGAATAAAAGTGCAATACAAAATGTATGCGATTTAACACAATTTAAGAAAAATACTGATCATAATACTGATTTCAAACAAATATAAACGTCTGCATATACTGATTATACATAATACTGATTGATTGCATATACATTTAATCATAGACTATTCATAATATTTGTGAAATTAATAATTTTAAAGATTTTAAAGTCAAAAATCACAAAATTAAAAAAGCACAATTGCAAAATAAGACTTATGAAAAAAATAATTATTTTCACACAATTACAACAAAAAATAAAAACATGCTCATTTTGTCGTAACGTCCAAATTCTATAAACTCATTGATTGATCAGACAAATTAACTTAATAATTAATTAACAGAAAAACTAAAAACTGGTTTAAACAATCGCTGGTTGTCCACTGCCTTGCAAGAGATCAAGAGCCTCACGGTGCTGCACATGACCATGTGCCACACCATGCTGCACATGATGTGGCACATGACCATGTGCCACACCATGCTGCACATGATGTGGCACATGACCAGATGCCACATGGTGCTGACTGAGAGGTGGCAGAACATGTCCACCTTTGTGCGAGAGTGCTGTGATCTCATTTCTCAGGACCATGATCTCATGCGCCTGCATCTGGACAAGACGGATCAGCCGCTGTCGATCTTCTACATCTGATTTCTTCACACCGGCGTACTCAGCTCCCTGGGTGAAGTGAGAAAAAATAAAAGTGATACTTTTTTGTTTAAATATGGCAAATAATTTGGAATGTCAATAAAATAATTTGAAATATCAATTCCAATACAAGATTAGCTTTGATCATAGTTTGCTGATAATTAGATATAATTCACTCTTTACATCATATTCTCACACATTTTATCATTCACGTTCTACTTGAAAAAGAAATTATCTCCCTCTTGTGTGCAAATTCAGAAAGAGATACAAAAATTTAAAAACAAAAACAAAAAGTCCCTCAGTCGCTCAGTTTTATCGTGTATATCGCAAAAAAATGCAACTCACCAAACTTTTCTGCTGAGAGTCGAGCTGTTTCTCAAAACTTCTTTTCTCGCCCATCAGAGCCGTCAGCTGATCTAACAGCTGAGTGTTGTGACGTATTAGTGACGTCATCTCATCCCGCCCTTCCTTCAGTCGATCCTGTTAAATAAGATGAACTGACAATAGAAGTAAATCAGCTAAATATTAAACATAGGATTCGAATCTACGTGTAGTTCCGACTTTCCAACTATTTTCTTTCTATTTATTTTCATCAATATTTTCTATTTAATTTGAATTTTACTTTTATTAGATATATCTTTTCTTCTGATAATTCCACCAATTTGAAAATAAAGTTAGATAAATACAAGATCATGATGATAATAATAGTGACAACGATAGCCATTAAGTTGAAAATACTATTTTATGATAATTATCCAACACAATATCTCACACTCTTCAATGAAAATATCTCGTGTGACATTCAAAATATTTTTAAACTTTCAAAACCCACCTCCCACTGTTGTAATTCCTTGCTGCACTGCGTCTCAGTGGTAGTCAACCTTTCTCTCACTTCCTCCAGCGATCTGTTTATCGTAACCGTCTCAACTCTTTCTACGTCAATAACGCATCCAAACTTTTCAACCATCAACTTCTCGGACGCTTCGTTCAGTTCAGAGATGCGCTGCTCAAACGCTTTCTTATCGCGCAGTAGTTGCGCGCTTTGCTTGCGTGCGGCCCTGTCTCGCAATAAAGTAGTTTTATACAATGATGTCGAAAATATGAACATTTTCATACGATACGTTATAAAATGACACAAGTTTATGTAGAGATATGAAAGTCAATATAAAACACATTGTATTACTGAAAGTACTAGTGCGCCTGATTAATGCAACATAATGCAACAAGATGCAAAAGAGTAACTCGTGTGGTTAATGTCATCGCATCAGCGTATAAACATATTTACTAACAAACTACAAAAACAATGCAAAATAAAAATTCGATACCACAAAAAATCATTATATATAAGTTTATAACCAAATCACAAATTAAACAAGTAATATATACCATGAAATCATACGAGGACTATTTCCGTAAATAGAACAAGTTTCATGCAAAAATCATAACTTAAATTATGATTTTTGCACTCCTTCCTCCTACCACCCACCTCTGATTACGTTTCAGTTCCCCTCCCTCTTGTTCTAGTTCTATAATACGCGACTGAAGCTTCGTTATGATTGGTGCGTCAAATGCTAGGCATTGACTCAGATCAGCTGGCATACGATTGTTTGTAATGTATTCTATTTGATGTAAACACAGTGTTACCACTGTGTACAGTTCATTTATACTGCGTTGCTTCTCAAGCTGAGAATAGCCAAAAATTACAAAAATATATTTAGCAATTTTTAATACGCTGTCAAAATTAAAATTGACAGTAATTAATTATTGCTAAATATATTTTGTAATTTATTTAATAAAAAGATTAAGATGATGTAAATAATTGATCAATTAATCTATTATATGAAATACTTATTAAATAACAGATTTTGCATTGTTTACGTAATTAATCAGTAGCAAAATAAATTATATGATATAACAAATAATAAACTGTTATATCTTAATCAAATTACTAAGTAGTGTACTTAAATACTGTATAAATAAAAAGGTACCTTACTAAACAATCAATTAACTGTACAGTTAAAAACTCATTAAATTTCTATCAAAAGTAAAAACAATGAAAATATCAAATACCTGAAATGCTTCCAGTTCTTGCACAGCCACACTCGCAGCCCCGTCCATGACCCTGGCCCTCTTCTGCAGGGCCTCTAAATCCTTCCCAAGAGAGTCCCTACTCTTTTTCTCCTCTGTAATCGCCTCTTCAATATCCAACCTCTTATCTCTCATCACGCACGTGTTGTCGTAAGCCGATTGGTCACAACCAGTAGGGCAGACATCTAGGTCAAGCCCCGCCCCTCCAGCCTCGGAGTCTGACGAGTAGTTGCTGTCATCAGAGTAGACTGAGTCATCGTCTGAATCATCGTCGCTGTCTTCATCCCCGCCTACAAAGGGAAGGAAGATAGTAGATAGTGATAGAAGATAGTGGAAGGTAATAGAAGACTTAATAATGTGAGTATTTAGAAATTAAAGAAATATCCATTTATAGAAATATACAATATTAAATTGTATTTTAAACAAGTTATGACTAATTGCAGTTGAATTGCTTTTTGTTGCATATTATTTCCATTTTTTTGTGTTGAATGTTTGTTTATGAGAAGAGTTATAATGTCTTTATTTTTACCAAGCCAATTTATACTAAGTTTGAAACACATTGTAAATATGTTACATAATCAAGACTGAATATATAAGTATTAGAGACTAAATGTAATTTCCAGTAAAATCAGAAATCATAGACTCTAAACTATGGTACAAAAAAAGTACACAACAGTACTTCTACTTTTTTCTTTTAACAAGAAAATTATTTCATTTATCTAGCTCTTGTACTAAAACATACGAATTTAAAAAAAAAAATACTTCTAAAAACATCACACTTATTAGGTCTTGTTTTATACCTTGCATATCTCCAGTTGGTTTCTTGGATCTCTTGATTTTCTTCTTGTAAACTTTTGTCAAATAATCAGCAAATTTATTATCTGTCACTGACTCCAGGAATATCTGCATTTCTGTCTTTTCTTTCTCCTGTAGTTTCTCTATCTCTTTTCTTTTCATTTCAAGCTTAAATTGTATCTCAGAAATCTGATTTACATTTAAAACACAACCAGTATAATCACAAGTAGTAATAATAAGCAATAATAATAATCATTTATTATGGCTAATTATAATTATAATAAAAATGCAATAAGAATTGCAGGTAATGAATTAAACTTTAGTACGATTAAATTTAGTGTGTGTTGGCACCTGTATATTGAACAGTCAATTTAAGATTTGGGTCTAGTACCCTCCCCCCCTTGTTAGAGATTTAATGATAAAAAATGAGATTAAGAGATAATTGCATTGGAAACTCATTAAAGTCAATATCTGCAATAGATGAAAAGGCGGAACATTCTATATTAAAATTATTAGTTTATAAACAAAAGAATCCACCTTTCCTTTTATTTTGTTAAAACATAGGTATAAATTGTTCGGTTCAATTGTAAATTGTACAATTATTTGATTGAAATACCGTTTGTTGCATGTCGACTCTTTCTTTTTGCTTGTCTGTCAGTTTAGCAGCAAGTACATCCTCTGTTTTACCGTACTCTTTAAGTAAACGCAACTCTTCAAAGAGTATCATCAGTCTAAAATAAAATTATAAAAAACCTTCGGTAGTTATGAAGGGGGGGGCGGAGGGGTTATTAATAGTTATAAGTTTATAACTATTTGGAAGCTCTATGAATGACTTATTTGTGAATTTGTAAGAAATTAGATATGAAAACTAGACACCTTTTTTAAGTTGGAAAAAATGCTACTTAATGGCAGAAATTTACTAAAAAAATCAGTTGTTATATTCTATTATTAATTTAATACTAATAATTATAATTAATACTAAATATTATTTTATATATGCTGCCACCTGGCAAATGAAAATTAAAATTTATACCTGATGTCAGCATTTTTTAGAACAACATCGAGTTCAAATTTGTCGTGTCGCAAATATCTCAGTTCTGCATCAAATTCTTCCAACATGTCGTCAATCTTCTCTAATATGGTGTCGCGTCTGAATAGAGCGCTGCAAAAACATCAAAATAAATCAGTACTTTGACAAAATGACCCCAAAATACATTAATTCAACAATATGGCCCCGAATACATTACTCCGATAAAATGACCCCGAATATATTAACCCTACAAAACGACCCTGTTAATTCACTTAATAATCATAAGTCTAATAAACCCAAACCTTAACCCTAACTCCAATCCTAACCCTAAAAATAAACAATCGGGTCTGTTTGACGAATAATTTGTCAGAGCTGTTTTGACGAGCAAAGAAATAAATCTGTATTCTCAGCCAAATTTCTTCTAAAATAAAATTCATCTTTTTCAATCAATATTTAATAAGATATAATAAATATAACTCGTTTCATATCATAGATTTTTTTCATGTAACTTTACATTGAAGAGAGGGTTATGTTAAAAAATATTTATAATAAGGGGACTGTTCTACCACACACCCCACCTGCCCCTCTAAAAAGAACATATTTTTAAACAGAAATAAAACTTTATGAGTTTACAATCAATTTTTACCGGATAAATATAAATTAACACAGAATCCTACCAGATGTTATCTCTCTCCTTAATGGCCAGTTCTATACGCGACACAGTTGGGGTAGATTCATTATCTTCCTCTACAATAAGATGATCTTGTTCAGTCGCAGAGGATTCTGGAATTGCAGGGGGGGCGCGTCGTGGAGCCAAAAGAGTGGGGGTCGGGCTCTAACAAATAAAAATTACAGAATTTTTTTCACAAAGGTGAAGTCACGCACGAAAGGGTTCAGCAATTATCCCTATAACGATAATTTTAACTGAATAATAGATAAATTATAAGTGTAAATTAAAAAGACTTTGACAAAATAAGGTACTAATGATTAAGGTATCGATAGTATTTATGATCATTAATTATTATGATTATGATGACGTTTACAAAGTTGATAATGATGCAGTTCATGTTGCTATTGTTATTCTTACTATTTTTCTACTGTATCTACTTTTTTTGATACTGATAAAGATAATGATATTAACAAAAAGAAAGCGCTGTCTCTCTCACGGAAGCCGAATGAACGGATGTTGTAAGAAAGCTTTGCTTGCGCGTTGGTACAGAGACTGCTTTGACTGATGACTGATCTCTTGTCACTGAAAATTTCTCATCTTTATACGCCTGGAGACTTTCACGCGTGTACGCATATTTCCTGCACATTAATTAACGGACATTTCACATTATGATTGTTTAAAATTAAATTTACATCCAGTAAAATTGATGCAAATTTAAAAAAAAGAGTCAAATAAGTAGCTGTTTATGTAAAAGTTAGAACACTAGCTTACTGTTCCGGAATCTCGCAAGATTCTAACTGCGGAACTGCCGGAACCGGTTTGATGAGTTCCGGATCCAGTTCCGACTGGATCGAGTTAAGTTCTTCGACTAGTCGACTGATTTCTTCAATTAGTCGTATTTTCTTATCACGCAGAGATAACAGAGACTGATTGAACATTAGCTTGTAGTCATGTAGCTGAGTGAAACAAATCATTATTGTCATCATTATCATCATCATTATTATCATCGTCATAAAAATCATAAATACATCTCTGATGAAAAATAATTATCATCATTATCATTATTATCATCTTCATCATTATTATTATCGTCATTATCATCATTAATATCATCATCATTATCGTCATCATTGTCATGAATACATTTCTAATCAGAAACAAATGAATATAATATGAATAAATAAGA
>JAQIXG010002194.1:0-18502 GCA_034700105.1 Oconnorella tubifera | reverse complement strand
CCTAAATAAGTTATAAAAAACACAATATATAAAAAAGGGGGGGAAATGTCCGGGGGGGGGAAATGTCCTACACTCATCTCATATTTTGACCATTAAAAACATATAATATATACGCATAATAACATACGTTTGTAGGTGTCAAATTTATCTAATTTATCTAATTTATCTAATGCAAAACATAAGTACAAGATACAATTCATGCCCTTGCATAAACATTAGTCTTAATTTTTTTAATTCTTTATTTCATATCTGCAGCAACATTCGGCATCTGCTCTTCAGACAAAAAGCTTACACGATGCGTTTCAAATAATGGTGCAGACATCAGTGACTGTGGTCTACCATTTACAAGACCATGCCGATCTCTACAATATGCTCTTTCTCAAACTCAATTATCCAGAGATGATCAGCAATTAAACTTACAGGGAAAGAAAGCTACTTTTTCAGATACTGTAGCCGATGACTCTGGGCAAACAGTGCATATTTTAATTGATAACTATACGTTAGGTTCATACGAAGAGATTTCTACAGATGTGTCTTTGCGACTTGTCGCTGCAGCCCAATGCGAAGAGAACAATTTAAGTATTAGACAATTGGCAAAAAATAAGTTTACTGATCTAAACGTTAATGGCGCCATGCAACAGCCCCAAGCGTCCATTAATCGTACAATGGGTAACGAGATCATTCGTTCGAAACTGGAAATTATAGGACTGAAGCCTAATTTAAGCGCTACCATTGAAGGTATTACGTTTGAATCAGTCAATGTTGTTATTGTGAACGCTTCAGTTATTGCTAAAGGTTGTAGTTTTATCAATTCAAGTCTAATTTCGAGTGATACAGATCAGAAACAAAATCAATCATCGCGATCAATCACAATGATTGACACGTTCTCAAGAGGTGCACGTTACTGTCATAATTCCCTGTGTTCGGTAACTAATGAAATAACAGTTACCGGTAATGTTGAAATCATAAGTTTTATTGGGGGAAGTTTTCTTCATAGTAAGATCAATCTAAGTTTATCCAACGTATATTTAGTCATCCTTCAGAATTTGACTTTCTCTAGCGATCCTCATGTAAAAGCAGTTATCGGTGGGGCTTTAATAAAACTCAACTCGGGTGTTGTCAAAATTGAGGATTGTTTATTTGAGAATCAATACAACTGGAATCCCGTGGACGCTCTCATAAATAGCTTCGATGCAGCCCTAGCTATACGTTATCGTCAAAACCGCAAACAGGACAGCAACTCCACAGTTGGGTCAGTCTATATATCTCGCGTGAGATTTATAAATAACGAACGCGCTGCAGTTATTCATGGTATGGAATTCATGAATGTTACTATTACTGAGTGTTTGTTTTTGCGTAACGTTGCAGTTCAATCCGGGGCGGCACTTTTTTATCTGAGCGGGTCAGCAACAGTCCGAGATTGTACGTTTAAGGACAATGCAGCGGGATTTCTTAAGGAGGGTTTGGAGAAAAGGACTGACGTGGTGTGGCAGGGCGCGTATCCGCACGAAGTAAGACTAACCACGGTTTGCTGCAAGGGAACGATGATGATTTTAGGAAACGGTGGGGCTGTGAGGATTATGAAAGGATCGATTAAATTTGAGAGATGCAGTTTTATAAATAATACGGCGAGTCAGTCGGGAGGTGCGATTTATGGAGATTTGGACAGGTGAGAAAAATTTTGAACTGAGAACTGAGCGTTTGAATGTTCTTTAAAATCAGTAAAATGTATTTTATTGGTTATCACTATCTTCACAAATTCACATCACTAAAAAGTTATAAAATGTTGCGATTATCAATTAAGTCAGGTCAGTATCAAATGTTAAATATGGATTATACTCACGATTTCATTACAATTTAATAGGATTTTTTGGTAGTCCTATTAACATTAACCTATTTTGGAATTAACATCTGTAGTTTAAGTGAAAAATTAAGATCTTTTCAGTACTATGATTGAGTTATGACATAAAGTTAAACCGTTCAGTCTGGCACTGTCAATGCTACTATTAATTTTAAAACAATTGTTTCTACAGTACAGTAGAGATTTCCGCCTCTGAATTTTACAACGGCCCGTACATGTCGAGGGCTTCTGACGGAGCAATGATTTTCACACGAGGTCAGTTGAAACTTAGCGGACTAGTGGCTAGTGTACATTCGTCTGCTGAGTACTCGCGTATCGTAGATCATTCGGGTCCACATTGGTCAGCTGTTGTTAGAGATCTTAAAGTAACCTGTCGACCTGGGCAGAGGCTGAAAGTCGTCAATACTACAGCTCTTGGGGTAATATGCTTATGCAACTATAAGATTTAAATGCGCATTTCTCTACAATACTGTAAATAATTCTATAATTCTACATTCAACTTAACTTACCGGTATTTTCATAAATATAACACGTGTGTAATCCGCACGCGTGTATAACCCATGAATTTTTTCAATTGTGTACAAATATTTTAGATAACCCTCACACCAGTATACCCCGCTGGTTATAAAATGATATAGATAATGTTATACAGCAAAAGAGAAGTTAGTATCCGTGGAGAGAAGTTTCCGCTGAGACAGAGAGACGTTTCCAGGGAGAGAAGTTTCCACGGAGACGGAGGAAAGTTTCCATTGAGAAAAGTTTCCACAGAGTTAGAGACAAGTTTCCGCGGAGAGAAGTTTCCACAGAGAGAAATTTCCGCTGAGATGGAGAGACGTTTCCGCGTTGAGAAGTTCCCGTGGAGATGGAGAGAAGTTTCTGCGGAGACGGAGACAAGTTTCCTCGGAGACGAAGATAAGTTTCTGCGGAGAGAAGTTTCCGCAGAGACCACGTGCGAATGACAAAAACCTGATTATTGCAGACAAACCTTAACCGATTTCTACCTGGTTACGAACCTTTGCACGGATTTAATCTTCTCCGTTCATTTAAAGCAGTTTTAAATGACTTTAGGAAGACGGAAGTAGTATTAATTAAGATCATCTGCTTTCTACTGCAACTTATCTAATTTATTCAGTTAATTTCTCGGTTAAACTACTGCTATAATTTCTATCTTTTATAATGAATCACTCGAAAGAATGTTATTTTAAATAATTTTATTCTTAATTAAGCAATTAATACAGTCGAGATTCGAGTAAAGGTGCAAACACTAGCAGCAACTAATAACTAACACCTAAAAATAATATTACCTGTAAAACATTATAGGCTTATTACAACGCAAAACTACAACTACTATGTAGGCCTACAAATTTCATTAGAAAGCTTATACAGTGTATAAAAATTATAAGAAAACAAAGTAATAATCTTCTTCCCTTAAAAACGTAACACTATATTTTTATATAGTGAGTTTTATATATCGTTTCTATATATATATGATTATTATAATCGAATTATGATATTTAACTTCGAATTTTTTAACTTTCTCATTTGATCAGTATACTGCAGACGCTTGACTTATTTTTTGATTCTCTTTTAAGTAAAAATAATTGCATGGAGCTCGGCCTGGCCCTTCTGTCTCTTAGGGAATTCAGGGAGCGTTTCAGCATATTAAAATCTGAGAGAATTACATGTTTGAACGAAATAGACTTGTTGACAACTTTGTGATCATAGAACGCCCCGCATTATTAAACTCGTGTTTTGATTTTTTTAGATAACTCGCACACGAATATACCCTTCAGGTGGGTATATTCGAATATAACCTGCGGGTTATATTCGTGAAAATACGGTACTGATAGTAATATACCACACACGTCGACCTTTTGACAAAACACTGTGGCTTAACGTCTGGAAATATTGATTAATTGATAAATTCATTATTTATAATTTTAACTTATCAATTAAATTGTTTTATATATAAGAGATTAAAGTTAAATTTGGATAAAACTGTAGAGTTATTAAATTTTAAAGTTTATATATTAAACAGGTAACGCTACAGGGTTTACGCAGATCCACTTATTTTTATGATCAACTAACTTATACATGTGAGGCTTGTCCTCACAATCAGTACAGTCTTGAACGGGGCCGTATGATCAACAGTTTTGATAGAACAGTTCCCTTATTCCACTACGTTGTCCTATTTAACGGGTCACATCCCAACACTACGTTTCTTAAAATACACGAGTTTGATGACATTACTTGTTATGATTGCCCTTACGGCGGAAGGTAAAATTTATATGTAAAATGTTAAAAACTTTTAGACACTTTTGTTATAAACGTACTGATCAATTTTCAGTTTGCAAGTAAATAATATACTTATAATTTTAAATAAAATAACAGATATTGAATAAAAATATAACTAGCACTGAACTAGTACTGACTCAGCGCTACTAACAAAAAGATCTGTATAGCTTAAATAATTTGGACTGATTGTAAACTGGCTCAATCACTTTGAGAATTAGTTGAATGATATATTTCAGATGCAAAAATGGTGCAATAATCTCTCTTCCAAACTTCTGGGGTTTCGAATTTCCACCAGGACGCGTTCGCTTTCAGGCATGCCCCAGAGACTACTGCTGCCGTCCAGGAGAAACTGGATGCCCAGGGTACAACTCATGTGCAGTCCATAGAACTGGCAAGCTATGCAATCAATGCATTGATGGGTACACTGAATCTTTCTATTCTGTACGGTGTGTAGTCAATTCAACTTGCAGTCAGATGCTGATAACCACTTTAACCGCTATCTTTGGTTTGACCTATGTGCTGTTTCTTTTGTACCAAAGAGATATTAGAGAGTATATCTTTACCAGCGAAGGACCGTGTTGGTATGACAGGCTATTCAAATGTTCAAAATATTCAGATAGTGATTCAAATAATCAGAAATTTTCTATAAAGTCAAACGGTGACGAAAATTTGCAAAAAGGACAACTTAGTGATGTAAAGGATGCATGTATTGAAGAGCGAAATAAATTTGTGAAATATAATAAATTTCTGAAAGTCAGTTCGAGAAAAAAATATTATGAAGAACCTGATTACAACACTGTCATGAACAGTTTTGAAGTACCCCAAACGAGCAGCTTAGCATCAAATTTTAAGAAAGTATTTCGTTCAGTGGAAACACAAAACTTCACAAATCATTTATCTGCAAACACATTATCTGCATGTCTAACTTCAGAGCATACAACAAACAAATCCCAGGTAGACGCTAATCTGGCTTTACAATCATCTAGCCTAAAACAAAATCTAGATACAGTTTCTAATTCAACAATCGTGCAGAAGGCATATAGTAAGGAAGACATTGGCTCAATTCTTATGGTAATGATCATGTACTACTTCCAAGATTCTGCACTTTTTCACATTAAAACATTGGATCAAGATGACCAATCAGATACCCGAAGAGCCATAAAAACCTTTGTACTTGGTCTTTTTCAGTTCCGTATCGAGATTGCCTATCTTATCAACAACGTATGTTTCATTGTTGATATGTCGCCTACTCAGAAGATCTTAGCAAAGACTGCCGTTGTACCTTATTGTCTGTCGCTATTTGGTTTGCTTTTAATCACTTATTGTTTTTGGTGCATTGGGCAGAAATGGAAAAATGGAAGATGTAAATATTCTGACAACATCTCTATTGGAAAACCGTCTGTAAAAACAGAAACATTGATTCACGTGGATAAAGAATTACAATGTTCAAAAAGTTCAAATATTGGCATGCACAAAATATCAAATGTTTCCAAAACTTTCAGAGAATTTAAGAAAAGAGAAATTACAGGGGAACTGAAAGGAAAAAGCTATTTTAAAGAAAAGTCCGAACCTCAAATAAGTTCAGATGGCAGAGCTTTTGATGAAAACTTTTGTGATAGGGAATCTGAAGACGCCATCAAAGGTAACATTTTTATTTCCGAAGAAAATTATGGTGTAGCTGTTATTCCGAGTAACGTTGTACAGATATTACCCAAAGTAGCTCCCATCGATTCAGATGTAAAATATTCAAATGCAACTGAAAACACAGATAACAGAACGAAATCAAGTTTAGCGAAGAATGTTAATCCAAGTTCAAAAAATCTTGACAAGAACATGAAAGAGCTAAATATTTTCAATCATTCTTTTCATTGTCGTCTTTCCACTGGTTTCACCTTCCTTCTTCTCTTTACCTACCAGCGACTTACAGAGACGACCTTCACCTTGCTGAAATGCGTGAATATTGGCGATGTCAACGTGCTGTTTATAGATGCAGACATTACCTGCTATCAGATTTGGCAATATTATTTGCTGATCTACATGGTTTGTTGTTTACTACCCTTTCCTCTAGTTCTCATGATTGGACCTCATCTTCTTGCTTCAGGTGAAATCTCCCTGGCTGCGTTTTTTGTAAGTTGTCTCTTCCCATTGCCTCTTCTTCTCTGGGTCATTTTTTCGCACATCTATAGACTCTTAACTAATGGTTTTATGAATGATAGAACGCATAACGCAGCGAATAATAGGATGCAATGCTCAAGTAATAAAGTGTTGGATAAGAAAACGCAGGAGATACCTACAGATGAAATAAACAATACATCCAATAATGTAATTCCAGCAGCCATAGCTGTATCGCGACTACTTCAGGGTCCATTTAGACAAATGCCCTGCGGGTACTTAGGTGGATCTGTTTGCTGGGCAGGATTTCTACTTCTTCGTCGTTCCCTCCTCGTCTTACTGTTTACATTTATAAATCAAAGTCTCATTCGTTTAGCCGCCATGATGCTCGTTACTTTTCTCATTTTCTGTCACCATGGGTACGTCAAGCCTTATAAAAGCAAACGGGCAAACGCTGCGGGCAACGCTTCGATAGGTGCGCTGCTGATTGTGGGCGGTATTAATCTGATTAGGGCGGGATTTGATGCGGCAGAGTACGTTCCTATTGGCCCTGTAAGAACGCTGGCTGAAGTGATAACTGGATTGGAGAATATCTTTCTGTTCTGGATGCCATTGTTTTTCATGGGAGCCATGGTTGTAGCCTTGCTTTGCAAATTATGTCTTACAGTAGTCACGACGCTCAAAAGAGTAAAAAGACGCGAAATTTGACAACCTGTTTAAATTTCGAGATGGTACAACGTGGGAAATATATTGCCCTTTATTTCAAATGTTTTTTAAATAAAGGGCAATCAGATTCGCAAGCTAAATTTAAAGTTCCACTTTTATCAAATGTATATTCTATAAAAGAATTAATAAATTTCACGTTACTTTTTGAAGAAATTTAAAGATTATTAAAAATAATGTTTAAATCATAAAAATTATGTTAAAATCATAAAAAGGACTGAAGACAAATATACAATGCGAAAGTCCTAATTATTAAAAAAGTCTATAACTATTAAAGGCAGGTTATTATAAAGAATGCATGTTTTTGCGATAGGATAAAAGCACAGAAATAAAAGTCAAAAGATACATATATAATAAAGTTGTGCAACTGTTATGATACGACCTTTCAAAAATGTGACTTTGTAATATTTGAATAAGCGAGGTTAGACTCAGCTATATTAAGATATAATTAAGTAGCCTATACACTTACTTAATTACCAGCAGTTAGCAAAAAAGTACACACTGAGGTGCTGGCATGATGATTCATGATTCTCACTTGAGGACCACTAATAATTATTTGTAGCCATAACTTGCATGCAGCCTAGCCGTAATTTCGGAATCGAAAAATCTGTCTATTAAGTATATATATGCAGCACCTCACATGAGTTCGTCCCATACGATTGAGACACTGGGCTCTTGAGGGCACGTTGGGTTTTGCTTTCGTGAATGAGTTGGGCTGACGGATCTGTATCGTCTCGGGAGATCCAATCATCCAAGGTGAATATCGATCGCTTTCCGAAACGCATTTCCTTCGAGATACAGCGGGGAAACGCGACTGCAGTGTTGGAAACATTTGGGGCAGTGTTCTTCAAGTTATTTTTTGGCTTTTGTCAAAATGATTTTAACAGATCTTATTCACACTATTGTTTAAACTGATTTTAAACTGCTTTTAATATTCTGCTTTTATCATTTATATGCTACGTTGTATTATAATACTATAGCTACGCTTAATTCTAGTTACAATTGTTGCTTGTCGATATTTGCTGTGGCGTAATTTTTATTTCTTACTTGACTTGTAGACAGAGTCACTCTCTGATCACTTAATAAATGGCTTAATAATATTTGTGTTTATCATTTATATCAAATTTCACCTTTAGAAACTCTTAATTATTCAAATGTAGGCTATATTGATTTAATTGTAGGTTTTCATCTTTTCAGTAATTTAATTTCTCATTAGCCAAGTTACTTAATTCTTTGATTTGTTATTTAATATTTTGTTTGCATATTTGTAAACAGTTATTTTTCTGAGGTAATAAATTTCAAAAAATAAAATAAAAATATATCGATAACTAAATCTCGACATTATGCTAGCTTATAAGGTTATATTTTTTTCATTTATTTAGTTTAATTCAATTTTCTAAATGTTTAAACCTCTTCGTTTTCTTTCTATAATATTATTAAATAGACTTATTATATAAAATGAACATTACTGGGCTTATTTTAAATTATATAATAAACATTAGAGCTTCCCTAACTTGCACAGTTTGTTAAGTAAACCTTTTTACTTTATAGTATTATGTATTTAATTGAATTTTATGCAGAATTTTAATGCATAAAAGAAATGCACACTAGGCCTATAATTTGTCATCATGCATCTGTGATGTAATTGTTCCTTACAATTCACAAGGTGTTCTGTAGTAGAATAAAAAGAATAAAAGCGCTGCAGGCTCTAATAGTGTTATTAAAGTATAATTCTGAATGAAAAACATAGGCCTATTGATTGAAAAACATATCAATTATAAATAGGGTTGCCAACCGTCCGGAATTTGTCCGGAATGTCCGGAATTTGCATAGTGCGTCCGGAAAACGGAAGAGGGTCTATCCGGACAGTATATTGTCCGGAAAAATGAAAAGATTAACATAGAGCATAAATTTTCCGGTTGTTTTAGGCATTTTATGCCAACCGTAGTAAACGTCATTCGGCATAAATTTTGCGTTGGCACATGATACTCTTTCAACGTCTATCCACTTACTCACTACAAACGTAACAGCAGTATACAATAACAGACTAGGCATACTTGCTGGAACTCATTTATACATTTCATATGAAATTACAGCAGATGCAGATATCCATATTGCATTTTAAAACGTGCACCACAAAACTGAAGCTGAAGACGTTTCAGAAACTGACAAACGTTGAATCGACTTCTTTAGAAAATCTGAAGCCCCAGAATAAAAGAAAATTGTTTGACATGTTTTTGAACTACATTATAAGCCTATATATAAGCAAAGAAAATGTTGAAAGTGTCTTCTCACTCATGAATAACCTGTGGACAGATGAGAGAAAGAAAATAAGATCAGAAATTTTCAGAGCAGTACTGCGCGTTAAAGTTACTATAACTTAAGATGTTTGAGTTTTTTTCCTTTTATAGGCATATATAATTGATTAAGCTAGAACAAGTAAACATTTAAAAAAAATGATATCAATTGTCTAGATTAACTCTCAAACAATTCCAAGACTTCACTTACTTAGTCACCTGGGTCAATTGAATTTTAATTAAAAATTTAAAAAGTGAACATTTCTGTAAATTTGTTGAACTGTTAGTTTATAATTTTTGATTTGAATCAATTAGTTATCCAATTTACCCTTTACGGGAGGGGACAGCGATAGCCTGCCCACAGCTCCAGAAAAAAATGTATTAGCAATTGAAAAAACAAAACAATGTATAAAAAAGGAAAACGGGCTCCCATATAGTTAAAAATGGCATCAATTTGTGTCAGATGCTCCGAAAATCGCTGGCGGCTGGGGCAGAGCCCCAGACCCCCTAGTTGTGATGGCTAAGATTCTTCGGCTGTGGGCGCTTGGTCGTATTACAAACAGTATCCGGATTTGTCCTAAACAGAAGTTGGCAACCCTAATTATAAAAGCTTAGTTAGGCCTATAGGCCTATTTAATTGTTTTTGGGCAAAAAATAAGAGTTATGGAGAAGCCGCATTCTCGTGGAAATGACGTCAATATAGGAAATTGGGGAAGGGTGGGGATGTCACACTAAAGAACTATTATAATAACGTCTAGCTTTAAACTTCTGCAACGAAAGTAATAATACTGTACTATGGTGGGAGGGGAAGTTAACCTATAAGCTCCTAATTGTCATAAAATCACTCTGGCAAATGAATTTTATCAAACTATAGATACTTTATCCACACACACAGTATACACTGGAGATACGAGTAGATAAAGATATGAGCAAGTATGTAAGTTCTTAATGTAAGTAGGCATATATTTGTATATACCTACTTGCATTTGCCATCAACTATAATCATCTAAATTTAAGAATAGTAGACCTACAGTATACAAGATCTACAATAGTCGATTGTTTACGTTGCTTATACCTTGCTTATCAGTTTGACCCCCTAGTAGGGGGGGGGGGGGTTCAAACTGATTTTTGAGCCCGCCCCCATCCGTTTTAAATTCGTGGCGCCGCGCCTGGGGGAAGAGCTTATAACTTCTTTCTATAATACACTGTTTCTTAAAGTTCTCCTTTATAACTATTTATACCTTATCGCAGAACAAATATTAATGTGTATTAGATTATATTATACTAGCATCAAAGCCTGTCGTCGACAGGCATAAAAATATATTTCCTTGAAATGGTTCGATTGTCCTTGAAATCAGCGATATCGTCCCTTAAAGGGTTAAAAATGGTTTTGAGTTTCGAAATCAGCCAATCATGTCGGACGACAGGGATAAAAAAGAAAAAAACGCAGAAATGTTTAATTGTGCAAAAAATCATTTTATTATCAACTATCAACTACAAAGTAAATATATAATATTAATCACCTTTGTAATCTAAATACTGCGCTAACTTGTGAACGAAGCTTCTGCGGCCAAAATAGTTTAGATTTTCGAAATCAGCGTAAAAAACTGGGTAAGTATGCCAAATTTGATAAAAATCGGTGCAGCGGTATCAAAATTATTTGGTTGTGAAAGTATGTTTTCTTGGATTATGAACAAATTTAATTTAAATTTATTCCACAGATGGCCTATAATTCTTTTAGAAACATTCAATTTTATTTGTCTATATCCGTAATATTTGTAACTAATTTCAACGCATAATATAAATTTAATTATCAGAAAATAATATTCTCCTAATTTCTTTAGTGACATGAATTTTTTGACGCGTCAGAACGCGTCAGTAATATATTAATTTTGACACCTTTTTTATCGCGTTATATGTAATGGGTATAGCTGAATTCTATAGAATTACGGACGGACGAATCTAGGCAATTATTACATTAGATAATTTATTTTCAATTATGACTGTTGTAATAGCTTTTACAATACTTTATTTCTATTTCAGACGCTAAGCCTATTGTTGAAATAGTATATATAAAAAGATTACCGTTCTATAATGGAATCAGAGTCTTGATGTAAGAATTTGACTGCAGATCATGTGATTCGATCCGGCTAAATTAATAAGTAATCCTATTATTCTATAGCTGAACTCGTGCAACGTCTAAATATAGCCCGTCTAAAATAGCGATTTTATAGATAGTTCTTTGAAATTAAAGGCGTAAGCCTAATTTAACTCTAATCCCATTGTAATCCATGAACTCCGGAGAAAAATACTGCTTAAATGCTTAGTTCATGGACTACATAGCCATAATCATAAGCCATAAATTAAAGTTCAATTGATTACCAGCAACCGACGAGACTTGGTCTCGAGACGAGACCAAGTCTCGTCTCGAGACCAAGTCTTGTCTCGAGACCGCCTCGAGACCAATTTTTGAGGACTCGGTCTTGGTGTCGAGTCCAAGTGTTCAGGTCTCGGTCTTTGTCTCGGTCTCGAAGGATCAGGTTTTGGTCTTGAAGGGTAAGGTCTCGGTCTTGGTCTCGGTCTTGAAGGGTCAAGTCTCGGTCTTGGTCTCGGTCTTGAGAAAAAAGTTTTTAAAAAAATTTCAAGACCTTGAAATCTTTTTGATTTAAATTTTAAGATTAAAATCTTGACATTTTTAGCCGAGCACAAATATTAGCAAAAATCGTTGGAAAAATCTTGCAAATGCAGCTAAAAAGTAATATTACGGAGTTCAATTTAAGTAGCAATTTCTGATGCATCCATGTGTTAACATTTGCTTTTTTGCTTTCACATGTTTCACATGTTGAAATCTATTAATTGCAATTAGAGCAACGGTTCTCAACCTGTGGTCCGCGGCCATCTACCTGGTCCGCAACCAAAGCCTAAAATTTATGCATTTTTTATTTAAAACCATACAAACGGAAGAGTTTCGATAATTTCTTAACAATTTTTTATTTCAATCGTTAGATTTATAGCATAATAGAATATTATACTACAATGTTCTATTAAAACTATAAATTGATGACGGGGGTCGCACGTAATAAAAAAAGGTTTATTATAAAGGACCAGAGCACAATTTTAAGTGGTGGTCCGTGACCAAGACCAAAATTTATAAGTGGTCCGTGAGTATGAAAGGTTGAGAACCGCTGAACTAGAGTAGTATGCTAGTAACAAAATCATGTTGCTACTATATGTAATACAGTATAAAAAGTAGCAAAACTATTAAAACAATATATAAACAATGTATAAAATAATAAACCTGATCGTCTCCTGGACACATAGAATTATAAACTTGAACTTAATGGGACATTTCTGGCACTGGTTCTAATTATGAATTGTTACGTATAATTAATATTCATACGAATGATTAATATGAATGGTAGATTTTTATATTACAATAATTTATTACAGATTAATACAAAATTAGAAATAATATTAATAATCCTAATTGCATTTTACTATTTTATAACCGTTTTATGTGCGTGTGACAATATTAATGATGTTGATTAGCCTCTGCTTGTGACTGCAAATGTTGCATCTTGTTATACTGTGATTGTATTGCAGTTTTGTGCAATAAATTAATTGTAATAACAGTGTTTTAATTTTGTGAGTAATGTAATGATTATGATGATGATAGTCGCTGTAGCTGTTTATTATGTCTGATGTATATTTTTTTAAACTTCGCATAGTATTATGTATAATAAGTCGCCAACGATTGATGGGTGGTCCTTAACAAGTCTTGCATATACCTGCTGGTTTTGATCTTGATCTAAGTTTGTTTTATGTCTCAGTCTTCGTTTCGGAGCACTTGGTCTTGGTCTCGGTCTTGGTCTCGAATCTCATGGTCTTGGTCTTGGTTTTGAATCTCGAACCATCAGGTCTTGGTCTCGCGTTGGTCTTGACAAAAAAGGTCTCGTTAACATCACTGCCAGTAACTGAAGGCACATGTAGATGAACTGCAGAACTGAATCCTCGAAGACCGTTTGAAACCGTTTTAAGCCATAAAGTTGAGAATTTTCTTTATAATATATTTCATATTGCCCTGGAGAGTCAAGATAAAATTCAAAATCAACAAAAATCACGCCGTTTGTAAAACTGCTTCCGGTATGAAAATCAAAGTTCTTGAAATAATTTTTTAAATAAAATAAAAACTTCCTGGCGAGGGAATCCGGTGTGTGTTGATATTTTACGCTTAAATGAAAACTAATCATTTCTTGCTGCATTGAAATATATTATCCGTCTTTAATTATTATTGTAAAAGTTAATAAGATATTTAAAGCGCGTGGCGTTGCATTAAAGGCGGCGTGGCCGAACGTTTTGAAATTGCGATTTTCTATATTTCTGCGCAGAAATTCGTTCATTTATATATTTTCAATAAAATGCAAGTTATTGCGGTTTGTGATGATGTGGTCACAAGTTAATGCAATTTAATCAAATAGAAATAACATTAATTGTTTGTAATAACTGAGTTTTGATCATGTGGTTGATCAGTAATCTGGATCTTTAGCTATGGGGAGGGGGGGGGGATTTGAAACAATATTTTCTCAGTTTTTATCGATTAGACACGCCGTGATATTTTGCTTATAACGTAAAGCAAATACTTTTTATTGTGGAAGGGTGATTCACTTGCCCCTTCATTTTTTTAATTAAACTTTTAGACATGTATTCATGTTAATTCTAAAGAAAATAAACTCCAGAAGAAAATGAACCGAATTAGTTGGTCGAGTACTTGTAACATTTTTTGTGCAATTTAATTTTTATATAATTGACATTAGAAGAAATAGAATAAAGGTATCATTGTATTAGAAATGAAAAAATAATAAAAAATAAACTGACTACATATGATAATTAAACTGTTGAGATTAAGTCATTTGTTTATGTTTGTTTGTAGTGACACTTGACTAAGGCAACTCACTGGCAGACAGTGACCATGCAGAGGCGTGGTAGAGGGGTGCATAGTCGAGGGCTAGGAGGCACTTCGGGGCGCGAATCGGAAGGTAGTTTTACTACAAGATATTTTATTTCATTTGGTTTTTATTGAGAGACGTTAGAGGTCAGTAGCGAAGTGGTTAAAGCGTCGGACTCCGACGCAAGAGATCTTTGGTTCAAATCTTGTGAATACTGACTGTTTTTGTTATTTGCTGCACCCTTTAGTAAGGTACATAAATTGGTAACTATGTTTGAGATATCATTCATGATATGGTCATCTTTGAGCGTAAACTTGGTAATTATAGTACACAATACTTGGTAATTATAGTACACAATATTTGGTAATTATAGTACACAATACTTGGTAATTTTAGTACACAATACTTGGTAATTTTAGTACACAATACTTGGTAATTATAGTACACAATACTTTGTAATTATAGTACACAATACTTGGTAATTATAATGCGCAATACTTGGTAATTATAGTACACAATACTTTGTAATTATAATACACAATACTTTGTAATTATAGTACACAATACTTTGTAATTATAGTACACAAAACTTTGTAATTATAATGCACAATGTAAATCTTATGATTAAACCAATCTTAGTCATTGGCTTGAAGATTAAAAGAAGTCTTAAAGTCTAATTTCAAAGAAATAAAAATTACACAAAATCTAATTTGTTGTGAAATTCAATCTGGCACTTGATGTTCATTATGGTGAATGTTTAATTTTCAATAATTATAACTTCTTTTAAAGGTAGACCTTATTCTAATTGATAATGATTCATAATGATTTGATGATGATAATGATGATAATGACGCTTATGATGATGATGATGTTACTTTACAGTGTCGTCATCACTGTCAGTTGATGATGCCAGTCCCGGTGACATGTTCGTGTACATAAGAGACATAGAGCACTTATTGACTAAGTCTAGTCCTGAAGATATGACAGAAGATGACGCTATAGAGTTATTGGAACTTATCAGCAGACATGGACCTACACTTGTTGGTCAGCATAAAGGTAATGTTCTATGTTTTGTATTTACTTGCGAAAGATTAGAGCCAAGGCACATTAGAGAAGCGGTTAGAGCGCTGGACTCAGACGTGACAGGTCTAGGTTCAAATCCCGGATAGCTCACTATTTCTCTAACTCGCTGCACCCTTTAGTAAGACGCTTAAATTGACAGCAACATCTGAGACATCGTATAATACTGCAATACATGACATTAAACATAACATATACGTGAGATTAAGTGATAGAATTCCAATGTGATTTGTAAGACTATTCATTGCTGAACCCTTTGGCAAGATGCGTAACTCAATGTGGGATGAGTGTGATGTGGTGAGAGGGGAAGGGTTAGGGGAAGGGAGATAGGGAAGGGATGTTACCATCAGGAAGGGAAATGAAGATAGTTTGTATGAAATAAAAATTGAATGTGGGTTATGTAATGGTATTATTTTCTGGTATACTAAATCTTATATATTATGAACACGTTTTTGTGGTACCATGACAAAACTGCCCCGTCAATTCATCTCATAACCCTAACTCTAAACATAACCCTAATCCTTATACAAATCCTAACCTTAACTGTAAGAATTAATAGTCGAGATAATTTTGACAGATAGCTGTGTTTCTGTTTGCTTGTGCAGCGTTGATGGAAGAGTTTGGTCATCGTGTGATGACAGTGCTGTCAGTCAATCGTTCACGTCTAGTCAGAGCATCACTGCTTCGTCTCTGTGAGCTTGTCTGGAGAGGATTCAGTAGGGATGACGGCACTGATCAGTTCTATATCAACAAACGTCGTCAGATACTCTGCAGTAATAAAGAGGTGCCGATGTTTGTTGTTTAATGTCACATCAGCACAAAGCTTACTGATTTGATAGGGACCTATTTGGTTGAGATAAAGTGATGAGTGAACACTCTTGACATGATAGATGGAATTGTGTTTTATTTCTAACTTGTTATATTTGTTGATGCTTTTGGCTGTAATTGATACAATTAATCTAGATGTAAAGCTTGAAATCGGACTTATAAATATCAATACTTTAAATATAATTATTATCTTAAATATTGAGTTTAGAAAAGGTAAGTGTAAGTTCAGAAATACTAATGCAATTACTGTACACTTTAATGGGCTTATTGTTTTATATCGTTGAACTTAAACAAGAGAAATTATCTTGAGATTTGTTATGGTTATATAGAAGGAGGTCTAATTTGAATTTGCGTTCAGACATTAGTAACATTGAATGAAAAGTAGGTTTAATATTCGTTTCTGCTGCTCCATGCATACATCTATGAAGATTTGAGTGATTCGTGTAAACGTATATAATATTAAATTGAGAATTTTGACATCCAGGCTTGTTATCAAGGACTTTAGATCTTGATCATCAAGATCAAGACCTTATAAGTGAAGGCCAAAGAGTTCAAGACCAGGACCTTTGGCCTTGGCCTTGACTTAGACCAAAGAGTTCAAGGCCAAAGCAACAAGTCTGGTGATATACAATTTGAATATATGTTGTCAATAGATAACTAAAATTGATAATTGTCCAATAAGTAAGACTGATCGGTATCTACAGTTAAATTATAATTATTTATCAAAAATTGAGAACTCATATAGCATACTTGCTAGAGTTGTAAGTGGTATAGAGATAGAGTAGTTTATAGCTGAGGCTGATAACAATATATCAAATATCGTTATTTTAGACATTATTGTTGAGATTTTTTGTCTGAGTTATTAAACTGTTGCAAAATTAAACAGCGCTGTAATAGTTTAATAAATTGAACTGTGGCAGTATTGCAGTATCAATTGCAGTGCTTGTTGTTCAATTGTTTGAGAGCAATTAAACAATAAGTACTGCAACAATACGTATAATCAGTTGCAATGATAGACAAATACTCGTTGTAGGATCTTATTTTGATTTATTTTTCATATTGTATAAAATAGCTTTTTTCACACTACCAAATTTTTTTGCAGCATGTTCTTCAGCCCTTGGATGTCCGTCCTGAGATTTCCATGTTGTCTAGTTTTAAAGAAAGAGAAAAATCTGTCCCTGTTTCTTTTCCCAGTGTAAAAACAGAACTCAAACAAGAGAAAGAAATTCATTCGCTTACAAAAGATCATAATTCTAATATTATAAGTACACGCGAGATGCCGAAATGTTTCCAGGATCAAACCTTGAAAGTTCAGAGCCGTGGTAACGTATTCGCAGACATAAGAAAAGAGCGTTTTGGTAACATTAGTGGAGACAACGTCGTAAAACAAGAACGCGATGACAGAGAAATAGGATTGAAAATACCACAAGATGGTAACATTGGATTCGGAGATATAGCTCGAGTGAGTGGTAACAATGCCGGACATGTTATAAAGAAAGACGATCGCTTCCATGGTGAGATTTCACAGCAATTTGAACGCAAAGGTTGTACGAGTGAAGCTTCCGGTTTTACTCAAGGTTATAGTCAGATTTCAGAAGAAAAAGAATCAGCTAGACCAGATATGAAGATGATTATGACAGATACTAAGGTCAGAGATGCCAACGCTAAAAGTTGTGACCAGAAAACCAGTAGATCAATGTTGGGAGGAAGAGAATTTCAAAGCGATGAATACCTTGTGAAAAAAATCAAACTTGACTCGGGAAAAGACATGAGTTGTGATAATGAGAGAATAAAATGGAGGAGTGACAAAGTGGACAAAAGAGGAACCGCAAAACGTAAGTCTATAGAGTATTACGTTCCCCCAGGTTTAAGGGCACAAAATGAGGGACATTCATCAGAATTTTTTTCTCAGACTTTAGCTAAGTCAAACGAAAGGGATGATTTGATTTACATTTGTGGGGGTGATGAATCAAGAAGCAGAAGAAGAGATGAGGGGTTGGAGGTCCAGAGTTCACCTTGCGTATCAGAAACACAAACGTCAGAGTCGGATAACGAGCACTCAACTGAGACTTCAGAAGAGGAGAAAGATATTAGGAAGAGGGAAGAATGTTCCAAGTCAGCATCGTCACAGGAGTCTCAAGGGAGTCCAGGATCCCTGTGCGGAAATGAAAGGGAAAGTATTGGGAAAGTGGCAGGCATGTCCGGTAGTGGGGAAAATATTAGAAATTTGTCAGATTTCGTCGATAAAACTGAGAATATTACGGATGGAAATAATTCCGATAAGATTCTATCGAGTAATTCTGAGAGCTCAAATATTTGTGATGCGGGGGAAATATCGGCGGGGGGTTTTCCCAGAGATG
>JAQIXG010002193.1:0-18507 GCA_034700105.1 Oconnorella tubifera | reverse complement strand
CTATATTGCTTTAATTACGTTAACTCTTGTAATTAGATTAATAAAGTCATGCTTATGTATAATTGTTTCTAATTAAGTTAAGTTTTTGTTTCAGGGTCCAATTGGACCACGTGGTTCCCCAGGCTTGCCCGGACCCCCGGTTAGTTGATAAGATAATTTTAAAATCATGCCAATCATGCCAATTTTTTTATTCTTGCTCAAATAATCCTTCTTTACAACTTTATTCAGTTTTAGTATTAATATTATAATAAAAATTCATATAACGAAATATATGATCAAAATTCATATTGTTTTAAAGTTTCGTTATTTATTTGTATTGTTTATTTATTTCTTTAGTTAATTTATGTTTTTACTGTTTGATTTAGGGTTCATTGGGTCCCCACGGACCACAAGGAGAACCGGGTGATCCTGGTTTTGAAGTAAGTTACAATTTATAAAACAAATTGTTTAAATATAATCGAAGAAAGTTAATATACTGTATTTACACTGCTCTGTACGTTTATGATTGTTTTTATAATTTTATTTTTAGTATTAAATTTTAAAAGTAATTATTGTCTATTTGTATACAAATTTGCTTAACAGTAAAATCAACTGAGATTTTTATTTCTTTGCATTTAACTCCAAATTTAATACAAATTTATTTCAGGGCGCCATTGGATTGCGAGGGCCGCTTGGACCCCAGGGTTCCCCCGGTAGAGATGTAGGTATTTTTTTCATTTCATTTTATGAAAGTTTAGCTGTAATTTAACTGTAATTTTTAAATCGAATTTGGCTTCAAAACTTTCATAATTTTTAGCTGATTTGTTAATATATTGTATCAAATATTATATAGGGTATACGACTATATTTGAGTTAAAACTTGATTCTTTAAACTATAGACAATATTATATACAATTTACCGCTGCAATAATTTAAATAATTTATGACTTTTGAAAATTATTTTGAAATGGAAGACAATGTTAGAATTTCTATTTTTTATAACAGGGTGAAGACGGACGAGAAGGGGTACCAGGTTCCGCTGGACTGACTGGAATGACTGTAAGATATTGCAAAAGCAATTGAAATAAAATGACAAACACCCCTTTTTAGAATAATGGTCTCATTTCATTATTTCCTGAAGTTTTTGTCATTTTTCTATTCGAGATTAAAATTTATTGATTTTTTTCTTCAGATTTTTTGAGCAGTTTTCTTCAGTGTATAGCAATAGTAATTTAGACAGTATTCCTATATGTATTTAATTAATATTTTATTTTACTAAGAAAGAGAATATTTGTATCAGAAATCGACAATTTAAAACAAAGATATATTATTCTTCTGATTGAATGATCAGTTGAATAATTACAACTTGAAACTTATCCAATATTTAATTTCATTTTTTTTTTTTAATTTAATTTCATTTTTAATTTATTATTTATTTATTTTATTTATTTAAATATTTATCAATATTTAATATCATTTACTGAATTAATTTCATGTTTATAAAATTATTACTTGTTGAGAACCTTATTTTTTTGTTTTCAGGGTCTCAATGGTGGTTCGGGCCTACCAGGCCTACCGGGCCTCAAGGGCCACAAGGTTAGATTATAATAATTTTAATATAGTATTAACAATTTCGTATATTATTTACAACTTATTTATTCATGCATCAAAATATTGATATTTTGAGTCATTGATTGATAGTTTTATAGGTCTATTCATTGATTGAATATGTTGGTTAACTGATTGACTGACTGATTTGATACTAGGCGCATTCTATGGTATGTGTGATGCGTTTTATAGTACCGGACTTGTGTCAGTGTTTCGATCTACGAGCCCGTTTTGTCATATCTTTATTTTATTTCTATATCTTATGCTTGTTTTTACATTTTATGACAAATGAAAGATTTTCATTTGATTTGGCTGATTAATTTATATATTGAGTGATCATTTATAAAAAAAACATTCTACCTTGTAGGGGTTTGAAGGTTTGTCTGGAGCCAAGGGCGAGCAAGGGAGACCGGGGGAGAGGGTTGTAAAATTTACGTTAATTTTTTATTACAATTTTTAGTAAAAATTTATAAAAAAATTTAATAGATTTTTGTTAAAATTGTTATTCTTAATTCTTTTATCAGGTTTACAATAACTATATATATAAATCATTAAATTCAATAAAGATATTCTTTGTATAAATAATAGTTACGTTTGAATTTGCATTATTAGTTAGACATGTGTTGTGAAAATTGAATATTTAGTTTATATGTTTTTCTATATTTTTAATTTGTAGGGTCCAGATGGCAGAGCCGGCCCCGCGGGTCCAATTGGTCTTCAGGTAGTTAATGTCAAATATTTTAATATTTAATATTATTTGTTACTTTTCTACTTTAATTTTCGATCCTTATTTTACCATTTGCAATTTCTAGATATTTTTGTCTATTATATAACATCCTTCCTTCTTATAATACAATAAAAGTGAGACGCATACATTTACTGATTGCATTGAAATGTTAAGTATAGTGAATTTAGACCGATGCTTTGATTAATTCTAATTATATTTTAATTGCATGCAAAAACATGATCGTTTTCAGCAAATAAATGCTTTTTATGCATAATATGTTTTATACTGCGTAATATAAGTTTATTACCCAGTAAAAAATAATAACCTTAAAAAAGTAATTTGTTACATCACACTTTTATTTTGGATGAAGTACATTTTTTAAATTTGTTTTAGGGTCCGAGGGGGTTCAATGGTGAAAGAGGTCCCGATGGAAAGCCTGGACCCCAGGTAAAAAAAATTGAACATTCAGACAAAATTATATTGAGAAGCATTAAGTTTAAGCTATCATTAAGTTTAACGTGTTTGAAATTTTATCAGTTTGTGACTTTGACTGTTTTTAGGGTTTAAGGGGGGTCGATGGAATGCCAGGCCCGGTTGGACCAAGTGGAAACTCTGGACTCCCCGGATCGATGGGATTCCCTGGATCACCGGGTGGCAAGGTAATGCCTACCATCAATGCTATGATAATTCAATAATTAATCAATAAAGTTTAACGTCTATTTAACCATCGAGAACGATGTCGCGGACACATAATTAACATTTATAGTTTATAATATACTTCATTCCTTTGTCAATTCATTCCAAAAACCTTTTGTCTTTTATGTAATAAAATATAAAAAGTTATATTTTCTTCATTTAATGTCAGGGGGAGGCCGGACTGGTTGGACCAAAGGGAGCGATGGGGCTGCAAGGACCCAGGGGGGCGAACGGTCAACCCGGACCTACCGGGACATCTGGCAACCCGGTCTGTTAGTTTTCTGTCCGTTAAATTGTTTTGTTTTTTAAAGATTAGTACAATTAACTTAATACCAATAACTTTCCGTATTTATATAAACATTATTACGTTAATGCTGCTTTTATTTAGTCAAATTGTATTCGCGTATTTTGATTTTCAAAATCCAAAGGTTTTTGAAAAATTAATTTAACATAATTTAATGAGAGATAATGTAATGTAAATCTAATATTAACGTAATAAGTTACTTTTAGGTTTTAGAAAAATTCTTTTAAACGACGGTACTCAGTTTATAGCATGTCTGTCATTATCATGTTGGGTATTTATGGTGAAAAAAGTCAGTAACTTTTCACCTATTGTGCATTTGTATTATAAATATTGTGAGCCCTCTATATTCAAATTATTAAATTTTTATTTTGCAGGGGCCTCAAGGAATAGATGGTCTAGTGGGTGAAAAAGGTGTCAGGGTGGGCCATTAATTTTTTTTTAGAAATTATTAAGTTTCAATCGGAATTAACTTGAATATATTTTTTGTAACATTGCTTAGTTTATTTAATAATGAAAAATGTTGAAATATATACATTTTTTTTAGCGCATTCAGTATGTTAAGTATGCAATTTATATGCTGAATTTGTTACAAAATATTATCCACAAAATTAATATGCTCATGGAATTACTTATAATTATATTTTAGAATAAGAAATTGAATGTATTTAAAATACGATGCCATTTCATTAATTCATTTAAATAAAAATATTTTGATATTTTTACCCCCAGGGGGAGGCGGGGCACGCGGGAATGCCTGGCATGCCTGGGCCTAGAGGATTACCTGGCGAGCCGGGTAACACCGGGCTTAATGGACTTAAAGGGGATATGGTGGGTTAATATTCAATTATGTTTACGAATATTAAAGTATTTTGGAGAATAAGTTGGTTCTTCTATAAAATGTTCAAATAAATTTTTTTTTTTAATATTTGGACTGTCACTGTTTATGCAGAATCAAAAAGAAGTCTTGTTTTTAAGTGTTAATGCAGACAAATTTAAAAATGATATAGTGTTATATTGTATTAATTAATACTAAAGTTTTTACTATCAAATCACACTGTTATTGCAGAAATAACAATTAACAAGTAATAATTGTGTGGGCGTTTAGATAAATATTCCTTGTATTGCATTATGTGATGTATAATAGTGCAATGTATTAAAGTCAAGTTTGAAATGCTATGCCTTTTGAAATAAAGTTTTACAAATAAAGTTTATTTTAAAAGCTATATACTTTTCTATTTAGGGTGCCCCCGGAAAACAAGGTCGCCAGGGTCAGCCCGGTATCAAGGGGGGCCTGGGTACGTACGGGGAGCGAGGGGACGCGGGGCTGCCGGGGGAGGCTGGAAAAAGGGTGGGCACCACTTTAAATATTTTAAAATGAACGGATTTCAACTAAATAGCTTCAAGTTAAATTTCTGTTAAAATTTGCCTGTTGTTTTAATTAAATAAATTTATATATCAAATTGTAATTTGCTCTATTTTAAACTTAATTAAAACTAAGTTACATATTTTTTTTTATGATTATTTTTTATTATTTATCAGAAATTCGATTTTTAAATGCGCGTTGAATTTTTGAAATGTAAAAATTCAATTTTAAATGTAAGCTAAAATATATTAAAATTATATAATGAAGTGATTTGCGATATCATCAAATTTTAATCAAACTTTCTTGCCAATTTAATATTTTAGGGATTTACGGGTTCACCGGGGGCTGTTGGACCCACAGGACCCTTGGGCGACAGAGTAAGAAATTTGAATTTTTATTTTTTATTTCTTTGTATAAAAATAATAGTTTTTTATAATATATAAAATCTATTTCTATTTTATTTTGTTATTACTAAACATTTGTTGTATATGTTAATATAATTTCAATGCAAATTAGATACAAAATTAATACAAAGTATTACAGTAATATAAAATGGCTTCGAGTCAACTCGCCTAGTCGGAATCTCGCCTACTGGGGATCTCGCCTACTATTGAAATTTATACCAATTTTTTAAATAAATGAAAACAAATGATATGTATTTATCATTTGTACTTAAGTATTTGTATGGTATGTATCATTTGTATTCAATGTATTGTATTTATACTTCTATTTGTCAGTTATTTTTATGCATTTCTATTTTATAAGGCAAGTTTTCTAACCTATTTAATGCGACCCTTAGGTTTAAGTCGGAAACATTTACTGAAAGCATGTGCCCTGTTCTATTAAACTTAAGTGATTTTAAACAATTATTCCTTGTGATTTTAAACTATTATTATAAAGCATAACCAGTTTAGGGGCCCGTGATGCCGGTCTGCCTAGGGCCCTCAATTTCTGTAAGCGGGCCACCACTTGCTGCACCCTTTAGTAGTTATTCTTTCGGCAACCATCCCATCTTCGAATAGTGTAAAATACTTATTTGATTAAATGCTCGCTACTTTTATCAGTTTAATATCGATCTAAATTAATTCCAACTAAATTAATTTCTATTGACGAACGTATTTTAAACTAGAATAAAAAGACAAGATAAGTTTAATTTTTTTTATTTTGTTCAATTTAAAACAATATATCACTGATGATCATATAAACACAATAATAATATACAAGTATACAAGTTATAGAGACAAGATTACAATAATTATTAACTTTAATAAAGTTCAGTACGGAATTATAAAAACAAACTCTTCAAAGAATCAATATTACTTTCGTTTTATTCGCCTCATAACAAATGAATACTTAAATTACAAGTATTATAAAAGTTGATGAAAGTAACGTAGAATGATAGACAGATTTCGAAAATAGATGAATTTGAATTGCAATACATAATATCTCGTCAACAGTTAGTGATATTTGATAGATCAAATAAAAATAATATTTTAGTCAAAATATAGATCATAATATACAATGCAATACAGTATAAGCTACTGTATAATCTAAACGGGTAAAATATGAATTAATTTCATAATGTTACATCAGCGCGAAGCTTATGCATATTTAATACAATAATTATAGATACGCATCCAAATACAGCTATATAGCAATTAGAAAAACATAAGAGATAATCAAATAACGCCTCATATCAGTTTATTTAGCTTAAACTTTAGCTTAAACAAGTCTTTCTTACCTAAAATTAGTAAAAAATATTAATCCCGACTGAATACAGATTTTAAAGCATAAACATTTGTGCACTATTAGGACTAGGCCTATATAATATTATTCTAGCTAAATTTATTTACGCTATTTACAAAATATGGCGAATTAAAGCAAATTAAATTTCATATAATTCTAATCAACAAAAGAAACGAGTCAATTATCGAACGATTCATTTAAAATAAAGAATTAAACTTTTTAAAATAATTTACGACATCTATTATAATAAATAAATTGAAACTGCAACAAGTTGAATGATTTATAAATAATTTAATTAATTAATTTTATAATTAAAGCATATAATTAAAGCATATAATTAAAACCTGTAATTAAATCATATATACAAAACAAATAACTAGCATACAATTAATAAAACCGTATGCCAAAATAAAGCAATGCAACGACGCAATGTACGACTTACAGGTAAATGAGATTATCAAGAAATCAATGGTAAGATTAATAAACAAATCTTTGTCTTCTTCCAAACCTAAAATCTGCATCAAGTAGAAACATTGATAAAATCATATGTTGTTACATTTTTCCCTCCTCCTTTTCATCTGGGCTGGGGACCGGAATCGGCGGAGTTAAAAAATGATCACCGAGTGATAGGCCACGTCACTCGGTGATGTCAACGCTACTTTGCAAAGGTAGCGTTGTGTGTGTTGTGTGCAAAGGTAGCACTGTTTTAGCTTTTTGATTATTAGGTATTTTATTCGCTTTTAATATTTTATGCATTTTATGCGTTTTATCTTTTGTGCTTTTTATCTTTTAAGCGCTTTCTAGCTTAAATATTTGAATTTTAATTCATTTTAATTTTAGCTTTTAGTTTTTAATAGCTTTAGCCAGCTCTCAGAATTTTGATTTTAAACATTTTCCCAACTTAAAAAACTTTAAGCATTTTGCTTTTATACTATTCAGTTTATAGTCCTTTTATTAAATTGTCCCTTCAACAATAACATTAACTTAAATTAAAATATCGTCAATTCGCATCAACAATAAGAAATATAGAATACATACATATTTCAATATTTGAACTAAATTTTAATGATAATCTAAACATCACCGCACTCTCCCAGATTTTTCACCAAAAGATGCTGCCCATCTTGACAAAAGCTGTCCATCTTGACAAAAGCTGTCAAGATAAAAACTGTCCATCTTGACAAAAGCTGTCCATCTTTTGTCTACTACTGCTACTAACACTGCTACTAACACTGCTACTAACACTGCTACTAACCTATACACAGCGAGCTAAGTAATCGATTAAGTTTTAAGTACTATATGGCTCCGAGGTAAAGCGGCCGACTCAAAATACGGAATCATTAGTGTTCAATTCTCGTCGGGATCAATTCTTTTATATTATTTGTGTATCTGATTTTGTGTTTAAAAAAACTTGATCCGGTTATTCGAAGAGTTTTATCCTAGCACAATAGTAAATAAATAGCGGATAAAGTATTAGATATATTGATGTTGTTTTACTTAACAGGGAGTACCAGGAGACCGAGGTCCACCAGGGTCTGATGGTCCCGCGGGCCCCCTAGGAGCCCTGGGGGATAAGGGCCCGGCCGGCTTGTCCGGTAACAAGGGGCTCCAGGTGATGCAAAACTGAATTTTAAACTTATTTCAGTATTTTTATTAATTTAAATATTTTTATTAATTTGATCTTTTTATTTTTTTAGCTTTTTATTATTAGCATATTATGTTAGCATATCTATGTGTTGAATTTTTAGCGTAATGGTTAGAACGCAAGATTCGGAATTGAAAGGTTCTGGTTTTTAGTCTCATATGGCTTATAATATTCATTGACTTGCTACACCCTTTAACACTTTCTCGTCCATTTTAAATTTGACATTTTTTTATTTTCTGAATAAGTTAAAGTTTCTAATTTTGTAATTTTTGTGTATTTTAGGGGGACCCTGGCAAACCCGGACCCCCAGGCCTTGCCGGTCTTACTGTAAGATCTGTTTTTCAAATTATACTAAAAATAAATTATAAATACCTTTTTTTTCCGTTCAATATTTTATATATTAATCTACTTACTATACTATCATTAATGGCTAGAAGATTTAGTATATAATTTCATATTTTATTTCATCTAAATTATAATTAAATTTAATTATTTTTAAACTATCATTAGCAAAGCTTTATTATATTTGAAATCATGTTATATCTATTAATGTTTGCTAATTACTATTGATAGAATCTACAGTTTATAGTAATTTTCTATAATAAGTTTTCCAGTTGTGTGGATTCTATATGTTAATATATAGTTCTTTTTTAATTATTATTTTCTTATTGTCTTATATAAGTAATTTTTGAAATATTTAAAATAGTAATATATTTCAGGGTCAATCAGGCAGACCTGGACCTTCAGGACCCGAGGGAAATCCTGGTCCACAAGTAAGTAAATCATCAACACGCTTGACGATTTCATTCTTTTAAAAAAGTTTTTATTTAATATGACTATTCGTTCGTCATTTTTACAATTCGTATCTTTTACAAATCGGAATTTTTGCTGATTATTTTTGCTGTTACTGATAGAAAATGACATGCTATTATAACATGCCGACTGCGACTGATGTTAAAAAAAAGATTATTAAATCCTTATAAAAGAAACTACAATAATATTCACTTTATGCATCATATGTATATCAGAATATAACAAAGAAATTACAAAAAAGAAAAAATATAGATTGTATTATATCTTTATGAAACTACGATTGGTAGATTTTGTGTTTTGTTATTGTTGTAAGGACAATTGAAGAAACAATCTATTTAAAAAGTTCTGACAAAAAAAATTAAAGTTTTATGGTAATGACTACTTGAATGCAATCAGTTTGCTGTTATTTGCAGGGGCCCCAAGGACAAGATGGTAGGGAGGGAGACCAAGGGTTCCATGGACTACCCGGACTCCCCGGACCTCAAGGATTTCCAGGGGCGCCCGGATCACCAGTAAATTAATACTTAAATTGTAGTAACATTTAAGTATAAAAAGCATGTTATATTGTAATTCTAATATAAAATTTTGACTTAATTTCTCATATTTTTTGATTATGGAAATTGCAATATGATGCGTGTAGTATGTTTTAATCTGAATTTATTCATTTAAATTAAGTTAAATTTGAGTTTATTGAGAAAAAAATTAAATTTCTATCATTTTTAGGGTGAACCAGGGAAGGATGGGAGTTCAGGACTGATGGGGGTGACAGGATCATCAGGGGACCGAGGGAAAGACGGGGCGCCCGGTAATCAAGGGCCACCTGGACCCCCCGTAAGAAATAAACTCCCACTTAAAAAAAACTTAGTCATGTTTATGTTATATTTAACAATTATTAATCAAGTTAAAATTCTAAAAGTGTATTTACATTTTCAGTGCAGTGTAAATTCAATGATAGACATTATAAATTAATAGATAGATTTGTTTACAATAGAACTTTTTGTAATTGTAACATTAAAATATCATGTTTCAAAGATATTTTAATTTTTATTAGGGTGATGGGGGACCGCGCGGCCCACCTGGAGACAGGGGCCCGCAAGGATTTCTGGTAAATTTCTCTTTAAAATAATTTAATTTCTATTTTATTTAATTGTTTTAGTTTTATTGTTGTTTATTCATATTTTTTTTGAAGCATGCATTGTAATTTTATTGCTGAAACGTTGATAATGAACATTTTTAATTTGGTGTGTATTATTTTATGCTGTTATAATCTTAAAATTAACATTTAAACTGGTTATTAAAGTAATAATTTAAATAGGTAATATTAATATATTAAACATTAAACAATTGCTTTGTGGAAAATCACTGTTTAACTTGTGATAATTTAAATAATTTATTTGTACTTCTTAATGTCTAATGTTCTTATTGATATAATATTTAAAAAACAGAACTGCTAAGATACTAGGCTGTACATTACTCATTAACAATAAATCGGTTGGCCTAAATTTTTTTTAACCCTTTTTAGGGTCCAGCTGGTACCCAGGGGGGCACTGGGGACCCTGGCAAGCCCGGGGAGGCTGGCCCCATTGGGAGAGCGGGAGCTGTCGGCCCCGCAGGGCCCGCAGTAAGTTTTTTATTTATTAATTTAATTTAATTTTTGCACTTTTTCATTTGACTGCTGTGTTTTGCTGTAATTTTGAGATTTTGAACTTTATTAGAATTTTTGTATTTTATTCTTTTGCTAAAAGAGGCAAATTATTATTCGCCCACTGCTTGTTATGACTTTATAATATCATCTCTATGTCTAGCATTTTTTTATATTTTAGGGAGAAAGGGGGGCGCCGGGGGAGAGGGGTCTAATTGGGCCCATTGGGTCTGCTGGGGAGAAAGGCCCCCCTGGACCCGCGGGCGTGTTTGGTGCCCCGGTGAGTAAACAAATGATATTTTTTACTTTAAAATTCAAAATAACTATGTACCTCCTCTTGATTTACTGAGAGATCAGATACATTTTCTTTTGTAAATTTCTTTTAATTCTTTTGTAATTTGACAACATTATTGATGAATTTGACCTCAATATTGAAAGCTTGATTTAATATAGTGTTTAAACAATAAACTAGAAGTCTAGGAGTCTGATGTTTTTATAAAACATCAAGCAAATGTTTACGAAACATCTGTGTAAAATTGTTTAAGATTTTTTATAACTATAGTAAAAAGTTTAATTATATTTTTAGGGCAGGCCAGGAGAGAAGGGTGAACAGGGTCAGCCTGGATCCCCGGGAATTATAGTGAGTTATTCTTTGTTTTAAAAATAATTTCAGGCAACCTAAAAAAAAATATAATGCAGTTATATTGCATCGTTAAAAAATTTGACGCTGCGTAATGAATAAATTACAATACTTACATTACTGCATTTTAATCGCTTTATACAATGTTAACAATTTGTACAACTAATTAGGGCTGCAAAAACTATGATTATTGAAAATTTGATGACGATTCACTCGCTTCTCGCCATTCTCAAAATGATTTTCTTTTATGAATTTTGTTTAGTATTTTTAAATGATTTCTATTTTAGGGTCTACAGGGTGACAGGGGGCCTGTTGGTCTGACTGGTCCAAAAGGAGAATTGGTAATATTGTAAAATGTTATCTTATATTAATGGGTGTTAAATAAATAATAAAATAATAAGTATACTATCAGATACTTAGTATTTAAACATTAGGTTGATATTGAGTTTGATATTTGTTGCAGTCACTTGAATATTTTCAATGTTTAAACAAATTCTGGGCTTATTTTTATATTTCAGGGAGACGTGGGGCAGAGGGGGAAGCCTGGCGAAGCAGGGAAAGAGGGAGAGTATGTAAGTAACCAAAAAATATTATATGAATAAAACAAAGCAGTTTTTTGGACAACTTTTCTAATTCGTTCATTATTTACAAAAATCTAATTCTATCTAGATATTTAATTGAAAAAAACTGTTTTGTTTAATCGATTGGTTTTTAGATATCAATAATAATCTTTTTAATGACTATATAATAAATTAGTGAGTACATGTTAAGCTGCATAATATAGGTCTATGTTGTGTTGTTCATTTATTAATTGACTAAAAAATCTTGAATGTACTTAATATCTGTAATTCTTGTTAACTTAAATATTATTTTCTAAATCATTCATGTATAGTATCAATTATATATTGTATAGTTATATATTGTACAGTTATATATTGTATAGTTATATATATGTTTATATATCATCATCATGTATATGTATCTTGTGTAGTTATATATTGTTACTGTTTTGTAGTATTTACTTAACATTTTTATTATTTCATAAAGGGTTCCAGGGGCCCACCGGGTCCACCGGGCCCCGCTGGATTGGCTGCCCGGAAGGGAAGCAGGGGAGAGCCGGGCACGAGAGGGGAGCCAGGGTCTCCTGGGAACCCAGGGGAGAGGGGCTTTCCTGGGGTGACTGGACCCTCGGGCATGCCTGGGCTATCGGTAGATGGCTTTTTATTTGTTTTTTTCACACTATGTTATATTAGGTATAGATTATATTACGTATTTTTTATATTTCATTTATAAATTATATACTAATATTATATAAAATTTATTTTATTATACATTTAGACATTTAAACTTATGTTTTTATGATCTATAATCTGAGCTTTTTATATTATTTATACTTTTGAAATATAATCAGATTTTTTCATTTTTTTTAGGGCAATCCCGGTATTCCAGGAATAAAAGGAGACGTCGGATTTCCTGGAGAACGTGTGAGTAAAAATTTTTTCTAAAACCATTTGCAATATTAGGATATAAAACTAGGTCATTGACCTAGTTTTATATCCTCTGTAGGTCATTGACCTAGTTTTATGACATTGACCTAGTTTATATCCTAAGTAGGTCATTGACCTAGTTTTTGGTCATTGACCGCGTTTTAGGTCATTGACCTAGTTTTAAGTCATTGAACTAGTTTAAGGTCATTGACCTAGTTTTAGGTCATTGACCTAGTTTATATCATCAGTAGGTCATTGACCAAGTTTTGGTCATTGACCTAGTTTCAGGTATTGAGCTAGTTTTAGGTCATTGACCTAGTTTTAAGTCATTAACCTAGTATTTATCCTCAGTAGGTCAATGACATAGTTTACATCCTCAGTAGGTCATTTTAGGTCATTGACCTAGTTTATCAATGACCTAAAACTAGCTCACTACCTAAAACTAGGTCAATGACTAAAATTAGGTCAATGACCTACTCAGGATATAAACTAGGTCAATGACCTAGTTTATATGCTCAGTAGGTCATTGACTTAGTTTTGGTCATTGACCTCGTTTTGGTCATTGACCTAGTTTTAGGGATTGACCTTGTTTTATGTCATTGACCTAGTTTTAGTTCATTGACCTAGTTTTAGGACAAGACCTAGTTTTAGCTATTGAGCTAAAACTAGGTCAATGACCTAAAACTAGGTCAATACCTAAAACTAGGTCAGTGACCTACTGAGGATATAAACTAGGTCAATGACCTAAAACTAGTATAGACGCCTTCTGTGACCTTCTAGACGCCTTCCTCTCCATCCTCTGTGACTCATTTTTAGACTCTAACGAATCACATTGACCTAGTTTTAGGTCATTGACCTAGTTTATATCCTCAGTAGGGCATTGACCTACTTTTAGGTTATTGACCTAGTTTATATCCTCAGTAAGTAATTGACTTAGTTTTAGGTCATTGTCCTAGTTTATATCCTCAGTAATTCATTGACGTAGTATAAGGTCATTGACCTAGTTTTTGGTCATTGACCTAGTTTTGGGTCATTGACCTAGTTTTAGGTCATGGACCTAGTTTATATCCTCAGTAGGTTATTGACCTAGTTTTAGGTCATTGACCTAGTTTATATCCTCAGTAATTCATTGACGTAGTATAAGGTCATTGACTTTGTTTTGGTCATTGACCTAGTTTTTAGTATTGCGCTAGTTTTAGGTCGTTGACCTAGTTTTAGGTATTGAGCTAGTTTTAGGTCATTGACCTAGTTTAAGGTCATTGACCTAGTTTTAGGTCATAGACCTAGTTTATATCCTCTGTAGGTCATTGACATAGTTTTAGGTCATTGACCTTGTTTTACGTTATTGACCTAGTTTTAGGTCATTGACCTAGCTTTAGGTCATTGATCTAGTTTATAACCTCAGTAGGTCATTGACCTAGTTTTGGTCATTGACCTAGTTTTGGTCATTGACCTAGTTTTAGGTATTGACCTAGTTTTAGTTCATTGACCTAGCTTTACGTCATTGACCTAGTTTTAGGTCATTGACCTAGTTTATATCCTCTGTAGGTCATTGACCTAGTTTTGGTCATTGACCTAGTTTTAGGTATTGACCTAGTTTTTGGTCATTGACCTAGTTTATATCCTCAGTAGGGCATTGACCTAGTTTTAAGTCATTGACCTAGATTTAGGTCATTGACCTTGTTTTAGGTCATTGACCTAGTTTATATCCGCGGTAAGTCATTGACCTAGTTTTGGTCATTTGCCTAGTTTTCGGTCATTGACCTAATTTTCGGTCATTGACCTAGTTTTAGGTCATTGACCTAGTTTATATCCTCTGTAGGTCATTGACCTAGTTTTAGGTCATTGACCTAGTTTTAGGTCATTGACCTAGTTTATGTCTTCTGTAGGTCATTGACCTAGTTTTAGGTCTTTAATCTAGTTTTAGGTCATTGACCTAGTTTATATCCTCAGTAGGGCATTGACCTAGTTTTAGGTCATTGACCTAGTTTTAGGTCATTGACCTAGTTTTAGGTCATTGACCTAGTTTATATCCTCTGTAGGTCATTGACCTAGTTTATATCCTCTGTAGTTCATTGACCTAGTTTATATCCTCTGTAGGTCATTGACCTAGTTTTAGGTCATTGGTCTAGTTTTTGTCCTGTGTAGGTCATTGACCTAGTTTATATTCTCTGTAGGTCATTGATCTATGTAAGTATGCCGTATTTTAATTTATTTTCAAAAATTAATATTTCAGGGTCAAACGGGACCAGCGGGGCCCCACGGCGAGAGAGGTCCCCCGGGGGATCCAGGGAAGGAGGGGCTGCTGGGTCGACCAGGCTCTCGAGGAGAAGCCGGGACGACGGGGGAATCAGGCACTCCGGGACTGCCTGGCCCACCTGGGCCGCATGGAAACCAAGGGCCTCAGGGTCCTTCGGGACCCTCAGGTTCTGTCGGTAAACCTGGCATTAAGGTGATAATTTTTTTTAATATCATGAAATTTGGGTTCAGCGGGGAAATGTGCTGGAAACTTTTGGGACAGTTTTCTAAGATAGTTTTAAATTTTTAATGTTTTTAATTTTTAATGTTTGAGCGTTTGTTAACCGATTTTTTTATTTGCAATGCTTATTTAAACTATTAACTTTCTGTATTTTAACTTTTATATTGCTTTTATTATGTCAAATTGCATTGATATATTGTGATAATAAAATTTAAATATGCATGTAAATCATATCTTGTATAATATTTTGAAGAACTTGATTTTATTATAATATGATATGAAATATATTTTTTAAATTATTTGTTGTTTTTTAACTTTAGGGGGCCAGGGGTGAGTCGGGCTCTACTGGGCGACCGGGGGACGAGGGAGCAGCAGGGGAGGCGGGGAAAGATGGGCCGTCTGGCGAGAGGGGTCAAGACGGGGAGCCGGTAGGTGATTTTTGAAAAAAAATTAGGCTGCTACATATTTGAAATAAGTTTCCAATATGCAGCTGAATATTGAAAATAACATTTCCAATATGCAGCAAATATTGAAACTAAAGTGACATATTTGTTACAGACATTTATTTTTACAGAATGCTTATTTAAATCAGAAACTTTAATATTTAATAATGTTTAATTTTTTAAATAAAGTAGTCAAAATGTGTAAATTGATTGAAAATTATTCTTTTATAAATTGTAGTTAATACTAATATTAATAAAAATTCTATTTTTTAATTTATTTTTAGGGCATTTTAGGACCAGTGGGACCCCCTGGACAACCCGGTGAAAGAGGTCAGCCTGGAGATTCTGGACAGCGGGGGGAGGCGGGCCCTGTGGGGCCACCGGGGCCCAATGTAAGTAATTTTATAAAAAAAAGTTAAACCATCTCTATCTATTCTTAAAATTCTTAAAATCTCTCTTTTTACATTCTTTTCTTATTTGTAGTTATTTTTGTGGTTTTTCTTTTTTTCAGGGGGAAAATGGGGATATAGGTGATGAGGGGACGAGAGGGGACAGGGGAGAGATCGGGGGCATTGGCGCCCCGGGGAATCCTGGGCCGCCTGGCGATCCTGGCCCTGAAGTAGGGATTTTATTTCTTTATTATCTTGTAATACGTGTTTGTCAGTTAGAGTCCTTTTCCTAATAGCTAATTATTGCGATGCGCTGCATTTGTTGCAGACTTAGTTATATTAATAATTATAATCTTTTTTTAGAAATAGAACAGTTATTCTAAGTATGCTAGTTATTTTAATATTGATGTTATATAGTCTCATTACTATCATAAGAATTGTTCACTTTATACAGTACATATTAATACACCGTGCTTCAGTAAAAAGTCGGCCAAACTTCAACTACAGAAATTCCATTTTACAAACAAATTTAAACATTTTGAACATCTGTAATTAAATGATCAAACCAAATTGTTGCAAAATTTATTCAAAACAAATATTTAAGACCATCATCTTCATGATAAGATCGGGTAGACTATACATATATTAAATAAACATTCTGGCTTTCGTACAATAATTAAGAGCACTGAGCAGTAGCCCAACAAGATGTGAAATTATATTTTTGATTTGTAGGGACCATCCGGCTCTCCTGGTTTGACAGGATTTGTTGGTCGTATGGGGGACAAGGGCCCGGTGGGCTCCCCTGGACTCCCCGGTCTCCCTGGCTCAGTAGGAGTACCGGTAAGTTAAAAAAAGATCGTATTTTTATCCGTTTACTTCAAAAACTTTTTTCAAAATCAAACATTTTGCCTAAAGTTGTTACAGATTGTTTGTACCATTTCGAAATCACGAATGTAAAGATAGAAATCGTTTTTGTCTACAGTTCATTCAATTGCTCTTGATTTTGATAATATAATTGTATATTAATTAAGTTAATAAATTAATATACATATGCAATAAAGTTGTAATAATACTTATTTAATTTTTAGGGGGCTGTGGGGTCTTTTGGACCCCCTGGTCCAATGGGAGAGAAAGGCAAAAAGGTATGTAACTTCCATTTATGCATTATTATAAAGTAATTATAATTTTCTCATTTAATTATATTATACTAATATCACACTATATTATTGAGATTATTAATATTACCTGATTAATTACTTATGATACAAAAAATTATTTAACTTTTGCTTTTTTTAACATAGTGAGTTAACTTTTCTGACAAGTTTACTTTCTCGCATATGGTATTACTTACATTCTAACAAGATTGTATTTGAAATCAATGTAGAAACAAATTCGAAACAATCATCAATCAGTCTTTGCATTTTGTTTTATTGGTTTCAATAATTTTTAAATGGTTGATTATTTTCAGGGAGACCTTGGACAAAGGGGTGTGGCTGGACCCGGGGGTCTACCGGGGCCCGTTGTATGTTATCATTATCATTTACTATAATTTCTCATCATTTGTTATTATTTGTTATCATCAATTATCATTTGTTATTATCAATTATCATTTATTGTTGTACGTATTTTCATCATTATATTTTCATATTTTCAGATTATATTACATTAAATTAGATTTCATATTTCGCTGTATTTAATATATATATTTTTAATGCAGTTTAAATTTTGTTTATTTAATGTTTTATAGTTTTGTTTTACCATATATTGGTTTTAATTTAATTTTGTTATTTATTGAATCTAATTTGTTATATAATATTATACAACATATGTTTATGTGCAAAAATTATTCACAGGGAGGTGTGGGGGGTCAAGGGCCCAGTGGTGAAACCGGAGACAAAGGACCAAAAGTTTGTAAAAAATTGTTTCGTTTTAAAATAAAACTCGGATTAATTAATTAGTTAACTATGAAGGATAATAAAAATTCTGTTAAATGAAGGAGTTAGCAGTTTCAATTTATAAGATAAAACAATATATTTCAAATCATCACTGATAAGTGCTCTTTCACACAAATCTCACCTTAATTTTAATATTTGAGCTCCTTTATTTTTTTGAAATTAAGAGGCAATTGAGTTTTTCATCATAGGGTATGTTAAATTTTGAAATAAAGACGAATATAGAACATAGACTGACTGCGATACTGGAAGTACATTGAAATGTTGGCCAGCTTCTAGAATTTATAATTACAGAATTTTCTGTACTAATTAAAAATTATTTTATTAGTATTTTTTCATTTTATTTTGATATTTAGGGAGACAAGGGTTGGGCGGGTCTACCTGGATTACAGGGGGGTACAGGCATGGTGGTAAGTCTATTTGGCTCTTAATTTAAAAATTACATTCTGAAATTATGCATAATTTTTAACGTAATGATATGCTTGAGTAATTCTCACTCATGATTTTTACTAATCCATAAAATTATAATTTCACTCGATCCTTCTAGAACAGAAAAATGATTATTATAGCTTTATGTCAATTAAACACTTTATT
>JAQIXG010002192.1:0-18516 GCA_034700105.1 Oconnorella tubifera | reverse complement strand
AAACATAAGCCATCATGATAAATAAGTCTGCGTTGCTCTTTCTCTTTTTAAGACACACGTTAAAACTTCATTGCAAACTGTGACTGGTCACGGTTGGATATCTTTATATCAGATCTCCATCATCCTGTATATAATTAAGTTAAAACAAGTTTCTTTAAAGTCTTGAAGTATGTAGCTGTAATCAGTGTCACTATCATTCCATACCTTTGCGTCTGTTTCATATCCATCATCAGTCATATGACTACCATGCGTCATTGCTTGATGACTCCATTAACAACTCATCTTTTTTATGTTCCAGCCCTAAGCTATAGAGACATCCCCTTGTCTAATGCTCAAAAGAATTAAATCTCATTGTTGGTGTAACTTCCAAACGTTCAACAACTTTAAATTTTGTTAATAATAATTACATTAACGTATATATTTATTTGTTAAATAATTAATTAATAATAGATGTGAATCGTGATAATGTATTAATATAACTTATGTGAACACTGTATTCAAAATATTATGTTGCAACGTTTAAAACATTAATAAACATGGATTAAAACACATACGGAATATCTGTTGCAGAGTATATTACTATATAATGGGAGTTCATTGTAAAATTATTAAGTAATCTTTATAAAATTAATTTAACAAGCACATCTATAATAATCTACACAATGTTTAAAATACATATAATTTTGCATAAGTATTAAAGGATAATAAATAGTTGCGCAGTACTCAGTGGCGCAACTATCTCACCACGGGTCCTCAGCAAGTTTCTCAATACGAGGCACCACAAATTAATGCCATTGAATGGTTTGTTTCTTTTATTGTGCAATTTAAAGCAGATTCTCAACTTGAATGCTTGAATTTGTAATCAAGAAAGCGACTGACTTTGTAAGGGTAGGGTCTTCAAATTATTTTACTTTGTTTGCAAGTGGCGTAGCCAGAAATTGACTAAGGGGGGGGGGAGGGTTTCCGAAATTGTGAGTGATGACCTTTTTCTCTTTTTTTAGGTTATCACACAATTTTGGTCTCCGAATGCATGTATTTAAAAAAACCTAAATACACGTTTTAATGCCAAAAATGCATTACATTGTCACAAGGGGGGGTTTCATCACCAAACTCTCAGCTTTGAGATCGCAACAAAATGACCTAGCTCCACTGGGTGGGGGTGTGATTATAACCCCCCCCCCCTTGCCTACGCCACTGCTGTTTGTTGAATCGATTAGATAGAGCATACTTAAACTATATAAAGATGAAAGTAATTTTATGTTATGAATCTTCCTCTAGAAAAGTGGAATAAAAAAGTAACATGGTCATTCTTACTCATTTTAATGTTCATGTTAAATGTAGGCCTACATTTTTATAAAAAAAACTTCCGCACCCCCAGTTTCAAAATCGTTCCCGGGTGCCTGATCCAGGTATGTATTAGAAATATCAGACGTTACAATCAATTGGTTGAAACTTGAATTGAAGCGATTCAAATAAAATTGTCCAGGATCAAAACTGATAATTTTCATAACCACGTTGTCGGTGTCTCCAGCAAGACGTTCAAGTTGATCCGCTTCTGAAGAATAAAAGTCATTGAAGGTTAGATAATTTATTATCGTATTAATCTTATTACCTTATCCAAATAAAGATAAGTTTTATCATTTCTCGACTTAACGCATAAAAGTGCATCGTATTAATTAACTGCCGTTTAATTAAATTCTGTCTCAGCCCTATAGCTAATCAAAACTCATTCATTAATAGGGCCTATATTTCTAATATTTCACAAAATATTTTTGAAGCCATTTATATTTTATTTGAAGCCGAATATATTTTATTTGATAATTGAACTGACAATAATTATTAATATTGTACATGATTATGCTTCCAGCATAACTACAATTGAAAGTTTCTATTTGGGTGTATTTTTTTATCATATTGCAGATGACTCGACAAGTTTTACTTCTGGCAATCATTGTATCAGTTAGAAGCTTTCCACAGTTTCAATTGCAGATTCCGAATGGAGACAAAGTCCCTAATCCTTGCTACCCTAAGGATACTTGGCCGGGGGTAGGACACGAGGCAATAGCAGGAGGGGGTCCTAGGAATCCTTTTGGACTCGACTTCTTCGATAACAATTTTGTAATTAACTTTCTTGACTTTTATTTGTTTAACTGTTTATTAAAATGTTTTTAATACAAATAAATTCAAATCGTCTTCTTATTTAATGTGAACGTGTACAGTAGGCCTATGTCAGTACAGAGCCAAATAAGGGTATAATATTATAATATTTTAAATTATTACAGTTGAACTATAATGCATATTATATTTATTATATTAATGTATATTAAGCTAAAATAAAATGTAGCATACTGCGTTTCATGCCATTGCGTCGTGACTGAATTTCTATATTAAGTGCGTTTGAAATAAATTTAAATTTAATATTAAAAATAATATTTTTTGTTTGTATTATTGAATTGTTATATTATTACTGCTTGTTGTCTGTCCGTATGTGGTGAAATAAAGTTGTATATTTTAAACACACATCTGTTCTGTTCACTATTTGTGACATATGTTACATTTTATCCAGACTTGGACAAAGCAGCTATGCCAGATGGATTCTGATGAAGATGGAAGGTCAAATGGATTGGAACTCGGTGATCCAGACTGCATATGGAAGGCAGGAAAGGGTGTTCCAGAGTCTGCTACCGAGCTCTCGCATCCAGGTCTAGTTAATTAATTTGCTACACAAACTTTATAACAGAGTTTTTCATTGAATTTTCATTAATTCTTTCCTTATCAAAACCTATGAGCGGCATAATTGTAATTTAAGTTACACAAGAGTTACATATCTTTTTTAGCTGTAAATAATTAGATAAATGTACCTATTATATTGCTATACTTGTGATATTATAGGTGGATATACTCTGATTGAAGCATTGATCTTTGGCACTTTGGTCTATTTTTGTGAACTCTTTAAAAGCAATTGTGTAAATATTTTTAAGAGAAATACTTTCTTCTTTATAATCAGATTCTATTATTGGCCTATTTTTAGTGTACTATTGACTTACTTAATAGTTTGTAATCCTATTTCTGTAATTGATAGTTTTGAACAGCTTAATTATTTGATGCATTTTTGATATATACTTTTGCAGGAATCTGTGATCCAATTACGGAAACTAACTGCATACTAAAGAACACTTGGTTGAAATGTGACCAAAACTTTTCTTGTCCTGCTTTGCATCTACCAAGTAAATTATTATTATTTTCCTGTAACACTTTCTCAATGATCTAATTCTTTTTCTATATTGCTCTGATAGTAAAGTTATGATAAAATGATAAAAAATGATTTTATTTTCTGGGTTATGGAAAAAATTAATAAAATCAGCCTTTAAAATAAATACAGGCCTGATGATAAATCAAGTAGCTGTATCTTTAATAATATGTCTTTCTACGATTATTAACTATAAATCATGCATGCTAGGTTTATTATTTTATTTTTAATTTAGCAACTATGAACATAACTTTGAGAATGCCTGACATACCAGTACCTGAAGAAGAGACAAGCTACATCTGTTTGGGATTTGCTCTTCCAAACGATACAAAGTATCATCTGATTGGAGCGCTGGTTTTCATTAACGGTTCAAAAGCTGTGCATCATATGACATTGACAGGGCACAATGAACCTACAGCCGGTAAAAAATTACTGTTTTTACTGTTATTAGTATTCATTATTTATGACAATGTGGCAGTTTTAATAGTAAATATTAATAAGTCGTTATTTTTTAAAATCAAGGACGATCAGGGATATTTTATCGTATAAGATTATGTGTCTAAAATTGTGAACTAAGAAAATGATTGCATGAGACAAATTACTGCAGATCAATTTAATGCAATTCAAGAAGACTACACCCTGAAATTTTGAAACTAAAAATTCCTAATATATTTGTAATCAGTTTGTGATGTCATAAAATGTACATAGTGTTTTTTTTTTCCAGCGACTTACTGGGAGCAGCCAGAGATTTGCTTTTTAGATTCCTTTGATCCTGTCATAGGGATCTGGGCTGTGGGGGAAACTGGCTTCTGTTTCCCGGATGCTTTTGGGATTCCTATTGGACAGTCTGGATATCAGTATGCAAAACTACAGGCACGAAAATTTTATCTTTACAATATGCGCATACAGTATATATAATTATTTAAGTAGAATTTTAGATAGTAGAGCCTGTTGGATGTTTCATACTAAATTTCAGCGATTGCTTTGGCATAAATGTTTTAAAATGCCATATAATCATAGTATACTGTATATGAGCTGTTTTTAACAATGATGTTTTCATTGAATATCCTCAGTTGTTAGTTTAATTAAGTATTACTGTAAAAGCTAACAGATTATACCAAAAGGACTCAAAAGTTACAATATGAACATTATACGAAATATAGTTTTTTTTTATTGAGTTAGTTAATGCCAAACTCGCACACATCTGTAAAACCAGAGAGAGACAATTTATAAAGTCACTGTTTTTTATAAATACAGACGCATTGAGTTGCCTCCATTTAAATCTTGAATAAGTCTTATTTTCAGTGAAATTTCTGTTTGCTGTCAATCTAGGTGCATTACAACAACTACTACCACATAAAGAATCAGATCGACAGTTCAGGAATGACCCTCTACTACACATCAGAACTGAGAAAATATGATGGAATGATCTTACTGACGGGACAACTGGGTCTGGATATTCCTGCAGATGAAATAAGTGTGCCTCGTGGTGGAACATGTAAAAGTGAATGCACTGCACTCATGAAACCTCAGACTGTTTATATCACACAAGCTACTTTACACATGCACCTACTGGGTATATTACTATTATCATATAATGTGTGACACAGTTTTTGTGTTATGCAAAAATGAATCACTCTATAGGCGCTTCTTGCTTATTTTGTGTAATTGAAAAAAAAAATTGTTCATATTCTTGCTTTAGATTTTGATTCATTTTCAGATTTTTTGAATTTTTGTATGAATTTATTAATTTTCAATTTGATATTATTTTCGTATATTATTTATATACCATCCTATTGTACAAATATAAATCTAAACTTTTCATTCTGGTTAAATCCAACATGCTCGTTTAAAGACATATTTAAATTAGCATTTTTAATTTTTAACATTTTTTTGCTGTAAATTATCTGGATAAAATATCTTATGTTGAAAATTGTAAAATAATCTACAGGTGATGGGGGTGGCATAGATTTATTGAGAAATGGTTTAGAGCCAATGAGTGTCATTAATGTATCAACATATGAGTATCACTATCCACCAACTGCTAAGTGAGTAACTCTCGTTTCATTTTACAATGATGATAATAAAGATTTTCATCAATAAATTAATCAAACTTTTCTTAATTTTGTTCATTGTTAGTCACGATTAAAGTTAGTGTAAAATCCAAATATGATATTCTAACTTCAGTTATTAATGTCATATTTTATTCCATTAGTAATAAGATGTTATATACCTAATAATGATCAGCGTTTGAAATTATTAAAACTAATTGAATATTTAACAGAAAATAAAACTATTTGTACATAACAAAGCACATAGCTTAAGAAGTCCTTTATAAGTCCTTTTAGAGTATCTGCCATTCATAAATGAATAGCAGATTTAGACTCTTATCATTCATATGCACATTTATTTGTATATGTATTGTACGACATAAAATTCACAATTATACTTTATAATTTTCAGGAAAATTAGATTCTTTATGATTTTCTAAGTATTAATCTATATTCTTTTAGTTTCAATCCTATCGCGTTTCAAGCGGGCGACGAGATCCAAGTTCGTTGCGACTACAGATCAACCGACCGCAACACAACGACCCACTGGGGTCCTGGACTTCGAGATGAAATGTGCTTTGGAACCATAACCCTCTACCCAGCCATCCACGACCTCAATATGTGCGGTCAATGGAAAACACTAACTTTCTGCACTTTTCCTCAGTTTGATATGTACAGCTATTACGGATGCCTGGTAGAAGAATTTGTTATCCTTTTGAATTTGACGAGTTCATTGTGCAAGGATGGTTGTACAAATGGCTGCGTGGGTTTGGTTGCAGCGATGCAAAGTACGGGGTGTTTAAATGGTAGCATGGGGGAGTATGTTCAGGAAATGTGGCCAAAACAAAGGCCGGAATTACCAAGTGCTTTTCCTCTTGTGCATGATTGCGTTCCAGAGGTTTGTGATAAGACTTCAAATGAATTATAATGTCTATTTCCATTTTGAATGCACTAACTTGTGTTGCTTTTGTTTTTAATATTAGCACTGCGTTAAATTATTTAGTTTTGCTAATAAGTTGCACGGTTATGATTCAAGCGCTGTATTAAGTATTAAGTAAGTCTGATTTATTTGCATTTGATATCTTGCAGCGATGTTTTTAGCATTAAGAAAGTATATTGCTTAGATACTATTTGTAAATAATACGTTTAAATTACAGTTTTCCAGTGTCAATGACACTGACAAACAATAATAACTTGTGCAATATTCTAAGAAATTTTAATATATAACATCTGAATATTGAAATAATCAATATGTAGTATTTTTAATATGACTTAATGTATTTTAATGTAGTTTGTGGTTTATTTATAGTTTCAATGTACAATTTTGCATTCAATTTTATTGTTCTTATGAATTAAATTGTATCTAATAAAATATTCATTGCTGAATACTGTATTATTTTTTGTCATGTTCTATATTAAAATTTATGTATAGATACATCTAGATTAATGTATTTAAATGTATTTTAAAGTATTTTCGTATATATTTTGATTTAAATTACATAATTTTGATGTTTTTGCGTTTAAAAATGTGAATAAATTAGCATATTAGCATATTTTAAAAGTAATAATTATAATTATAATATCTTACAATATGAAACAGTATAATATTTTTTTGTAAATTAAATATAAATGAAGAGAAGTTTCACAATTACATGGCTTATACACAACAGTATGTCACATATTTATTTAAAAGCACATAAAACCAAACCATTTTGCACAAATTTCATTGATACAAATTATCAAGTAAATAGTTTACAAGTTATCTTGAAACAAAAAGATCCACATGCATTTCATAATTTTTACATTTAAGAAGTCAATCTTTGATTGCAAAAATTATCACACTTGATAAATAAATATTTAAGAAATAACATAAGATAAATCTTCAATTAATTTCTTAATCACGTGTTTATACCTTTTTTATCGAACAATAGGAAAAGATAGTTATAATAAGATGTCTACAGATTCAATATTATCACACAGTAGAAAATTAAGTTCAGCATATTCACATAGTAGAAAATTAAGTTCAGTATATTCAGTCGAATCAGTAATTTTTGTCTTTCACACTACATACTGAATTCTTCTAATTGTAATATTATCACAAATACCTCTATGAAGCTACTGTCAATTTATCTACAATAACTGCACAATAATTAAACGACAATAAATTACATTTTCTAAGATCCACTTGTATTGAAATTATTTATTACAACTAAACAAAATTGCATTGCAACAATTACTTTAATTAACCTTATATTAACACTGATCATTTCGATCATAATTACATTAAATTATATTAAATTTATGCATAAAAATTATGAACAAGACAATGGTTAAAAATATAATAATTTTATTTTTACCAAATTTCGCTTAAAACCAAATACACCATAGCCTATTTATTAAATACGATATAACAATCAATCTCTCTCTCTCTTTATTCAGCTATTGTCAAACGTTATTGCAACTTAGCAGTCCTGCTACTGTAAAATGGAATTTTGCGAGGAAAGATGCAACCGATAACAATAATGATAGAGCCAAAGATATAAGTCCTGATAACAGTAGATTCATGAGGTAGATAACATTTGTTGATTGCAAAGTTGTTTCTACTGACTAGCATCTGTGAAGAAATAAAATAAACACAACATTAAGTATTTAAATAAACTTATAAATTAACATGACAGAAAATGCATTTAATTATTTTCAGTATTAACTAAAGAAATTATTAATGCAAATTGCATAATATTACAATAATTCCGGTAAGGTAATGAAATACCTTAAATAGTAAACGTTAAATTTAACAACAGAAAACAAACACAAAGTACATATTTAGATTATTATTTATTTATCTAGTTACTTATATTATTACTTAGTTATTTAATTGTTAAGTTAATTAGTCAACTAATTAAGTAGTTTGATAACTATCACAAAAAGTCACTTAATGAACTAGTTAAGTAACTAATTAGTTAGATAACTATCAAGTTCATAACATGAATGTATCCCTTAGTTGAAATACAAATGAATTGTGATAGACTTTATATGATGTACAAATGCTTCGGATGATAGACTGACCAGTAAAAAGCTTGGTCCATTTTTATACCGCCAACTAAATGAAGGTATGGTCCACTCTGGGGTGGCATTATGCATCAGTTGACAGAAGTGATGAGTGTGGCCACTGACTATAAGGCGCGGATTCAATGTCGACAGCAACTAAAAGATATTTTTTAATGAATGAAAATAATTTCCAAAATATATAATAAACATCAGTATTATAAACACTTCCTTGGCATTTACAAGAAGCAATATAATGTTGAAAAAGTTTGAAATATTTATATGCATCAAGAAAAAGATATATTTAATGATCAAATTTATTAAATATTTTATTGACTGCAGCATTTAATATAAAAACATTATATAGAAGTATTCCTGTATTTGTTGAATATTAATATCGGTAGACATTTAAATTTTAAGTTATACATAAATTCTATATCAAAAGTCTAAATCAAACAATTATAAATTATAGTTCATCAATGATATAGAATCCATAAGTATTTAGGCGCCTTACTAAAGGGCGCAGCAAGTCAGTAAAATATTACAAGCCATGCGAGATTTAAACCCGAAACCTTTAAGTTCCGAGTTCGGAGTCTTAAATTATAGCAAATATACAAATGCTACTCATTTATAATTTAGCTGTAATTAAGAATATCTAGAGAAGTCTCACTCGTTCAGAAACACCCTTAGAGAGACAGTCCCATCTCTGTCTCATTGTTTTATATTTCTCATCATCAGGGGCTGAGTCAGGTCCAGAGCAGTTAGCGTCAGAATCACGATACATTGGAAAATGCTAAATAAAAAATTAAAAACTTAGTAAATACATTACTAAACAAAGTGTAACAATATTAAAACATCAATTGTAAGTTAAAATAATGACAGACGTATCTGAAAGTATATTAATAAGAAAATGAATATGAATTTAATTTCAAAGGCAATATATTGCATATGATAGACGCTTCAATAAACAAATATTAAGTCAATCAAATCAATCAAATCAATGAAATCAAATCAATTTTATTCAAAAGTAAATAAACGATGTCTAAATCAAAAGAGATAAAAATTTGTTGTCATATAATGCCTTTGTTATAACACAGTATTAATAAAGTATTAAAACCACAACAAATTAATTTTAAGTATTGTAACCACAAAAAAGCATAAAGTATTCTAACCACAATTACTTGACAATAATAATATGTAACAAGAATAATCAAGTAATAGTGTTTACTTTAACTTTAACTACGTTTAATCAAAAATGTATAATTTCCTTAATATTCTAACCTGTAATAGTATAGGTTTAGCATAGACATATCTATCTTTACTCTCACATCCCACTGAACTCTTATCCTATAATATAAGAATTGATGATTCTTATAATATACTCCAATAATCTACCCTCTTAATGCCAGGGTATTACTACAAATGAATTCTAATTTATTTACATCAATTCTAATTTATTTACATTATTTTACCTTATAAAGCTTACAACTTAATAAAAATAAATAAATTGTTTGTCATCAAAGACAGAAATATAACATAATACAATACAAATTAAATTAGTGCAGCAATAATAACTACAAACCCTCATACAGCTGAGGGATTTGACCACACCCTCTAATTGAAGCTCTGCCTCTCTGCACATATTACATCCGTCTCCTTCGAATGCAATGCTATTGAGTAGAACAAAAGTGGTTTCTTTTACTTTTAGCAAATGAACAGATGGCGCATCAAGAGCATTGCTAAATCTACGTCTGATTTTGTCCTTGGTTCTGTATAAATACAATCATACAATAATGATAATGATTATGATAATGACATAATAATGATAACAATAATAATGACGATATAATAATGATAACGATAATGATGATGATAAAATAATGATAACAATAATGATGATGATATAATAATGATAACGATAATGATGATGATATAATAATGATAACAATAATGATGATGATATAATAATAATACAAAAATACAATGATAAACACGCTTGGCTTCATTCGTATATAAATAACCGATAATTATAATCTGACAGTTTAAAAAAGAAAGTATATTTTCATTGCAGCAAGATAAATTTTACAAGAAAACAAAAAAATATAATTCTAATAGAATTTCTGAGAGATGGTGTAGCAGTAATACATCAGGTTCTTAAATTGACAATCCGGATTCAAATCCTGGTTGTTACATCTACAGTTGATTCAGCCGTCCATTTATCAAGATCAATAAAATAAGCATCAATTTTGAATAATGAAAAAAAAGTTCAATGAAATATGAGACTCTGTATCGTGCTTAGATCAGTTTAATTAGATTTATTCGTAGTGGATTACAAATCTTGGAGAAGTTTTTTTGAAATTGCTATTTTCAGTCTATAAGAAATCTTCTTTAAGTAATTTTCAAAATCAAAACTTACACGTAATGAAAACCTATGTCGTGATTCCCTACAACGACGTGTAAATTTGTTTTTTCTGGTGTCGCAAACATTTTTCTGAGTCGCGTGATGTAATACTGAAATTCCTGATCGCTGCACCACTGTCCCTCATCGAATAAATCGCCTAAATGACCACAACTGTTATTTTACGTAAAAGTTATTGTGCATATATTAAATATTATCAATGTTTTGCAGTCAATATTGCTCTGTTTTGCAATCTCTTATTAGTTTGCGTTTTCTTACATAGGAGATTTTATTTTGAGCCGATTTTTTTTAACAGCAAGAAATGAGCACAAAACAAGCAGAGGTAAGAAGACTTGTAATCAAGAAGAGTGTATTTATAATCTGAAGCTATTAAAGGCATTTGCACCAAAGTTAACGTTCTGCATCATTCAACATGAAAAAACACGAGCACCAATTTGGACTTCAGACCAAGGTTAATTTGGACCTACAGATGCAACTACACACAATGTCATAAGTGTAGTTTTAAATATTGATGTTTTGCACATGTGTAGTCACAGTTAAGTAATAAATGTAAATAAAAATGATGAATATCAATCTTACCTAAGATAAAAACTTGTTCGGGATTATGAACAAGCATCGAAGCTTGGAATGCTCTTTCCATTTGCCATTCCCTTAATAAAAAAACATTCATTTTGTATTTAAATAAAGAAAAAAATTAATAAATTCATAATTGTAAATTTCCCTTTATTATAAAAACTAAACACTCCAATACCTTCTAAGCTTATCAAACCAGTGTCCCTCCCTTGAGCCCAGTAGATGCGTGTCCGCCAGGAGGACGACCCTCAGGGGCTCAGCCGAGGGTTCATCGACCGAGTAGTCGACCGTCTCGACGCTCAGCTGAGGCCACTGACATTGCAGCAGGGCGACGTAGTACACGAGCCATTCATTGTAGAGGAAAAGCATCGTTAGACCCAACATTATAGAAAATAAAGGCTTCCATCGAGCAGATATCATAGTAATCAATTAATTAATACTAATTTATTAATACTTATTAATGCTAATTAATACTAATTTATTAATACTTACTAATGCTAATTAACACTAATTTCTTAATACTTACTAATGCTAATTTACTAATTTATTAAAAAGTGTAGGCCTACTTAATACAATCCCCGATTAGATTTTGCGCTACATTATAAAGTCAGTGACATAGAACTGAGAAATGCAGTAATAATAATTACCTATAATTATTTATGTTAATTATTATAATGATAATTTATTTAAATATTAGTTAATAATAATAAAATTTCATTTAATTACTCGTAATTTTTATTCAATATTTACATTTTATTATTAACAGATAGAAGAGCATGATTTTTTTTTTATTTGGAAAATTCGGTTTCACTCATTGCATTGGTTCACCTTTTCGTGCTGATGTGACATTAAAAAACACTGAGTTAAATATTTGAGATATAGAGATAGTCTTTTTATTTATTTAAACAATCAAATTTAATTATAATCGTCAAATTAAATATGAAATATGATCTTCCTATCTCCCCCTATCTTGTAAAAGATTTGGTCGTTGCCTGGTATTTCTAAACAATAGAGTAATTTTGAATTTAAATTGAAATAACTTGAATTTAACTCATTAAATTGTCATTTAAATAATTTAAAATACGACAAGATTATTATTAGACGTCTATATCAATCATTATTTTGTGACTAAATTCATTATTTGTATTTTGTATTGAAAAATTAACAATATAGATTTCTATGCAATATAGTTTGTACATTGTTAGATTGTGTCTTATAGTGAGTAGATAAAAAATTCAAAGATATATTTTGATACAGAAAGAAGTTTGAAATATCTTCCAGAAGCACTAACAATGCAGTCTGAAATAGAAGATACGATCAAGAGAATCCAAGCCCACAAAGGTGTTCAGGGTCTCATAGTGCTCAATCTTGATGGTATAACAAACTTAACATTATATTTGTTTCAGAATTTTTATAATGAAGTTATTATATAGTCTGCAAATTTGTATTTAATCTTGTGTTTGATGCTCTTCCGTGGCCGTGTTTAACAGATAATTTCAGATAATGATTTATAAAAATCAAGATGTGCGTGTCCCTTGAATTGAGTATATCTTTGAAATTTTAAAAGAAAAATTTGAAGTCAAATATAGTTATGGTTTCAAAGCTTGGTTTCTACACACCGAGTTCTCGGCAAAACTCCGGTCCCAAATTATTTCACACTGTCCAGGCGATAGTACAGTTGAACTGGTAGCTCAATAAATAAATCGTAAATGAAATTGGCCTGGAGAACCACCTTCAAAATGAATTTAGCGAGAGGAACCATCTTCAAAGTGTACCATTATTTAAAAATTATACCGTAATTTACAAAGTAAACACTTAATATAGTGTATTGAAATCGAAAATATATTCCGCATGGCCGGTTACATAGATGTCGGAACAATGAACCACGGCGTTTGACAGCATCAAGTGGTCATTCATGCTAATAACTTCGTTGATCCCATACACCCAGACATCCACACTCGGAACATCGAGGGGTTATGGATGCATGCGAAACGTAAACTCCGCTACCAGAGCGGTACAAGCCGTGAATTATTTGGAAGTTATCTCTCTGCTTTTCAGTGGCGTTTTTGTCACAAAGACAACATATTTGAAAAATATTTGTGCTTATTGAGCGATAACTGTCACATCTAACTCTCTGATATGTCTTCGTTAAAGCATCTTTTAATTAACTTATTGTCTATGGCTTTCACATTCTGTTACTTATGCATATGGCAGTTGGCAATGACATTTTTATCAACTGAACTATTGCTTGGACAGTGTGAAATAATTTGGGACCGGTGTTCGGAGTTTTGCCGAGTTCTCAACATGTCACTGAATAGCTTTTTAATGCTGATGTGATATTAAGCAACAAACAATTAACTACTATAGTGAAATAGATCAAGATATTATTAATACTTCATAGGTAATATGTTCCATTGTAATTTGTTTTGCATTGTAATATTCAATTTAAATAATCTTCTATTTTTAGAAGATAGTTTTTTAGAATTAGACATAGTGTAATTTAATTATTGATCACTTCATTTGTGATCATTTTATCGTTAATACTATCTTTAATAAAGTTAACGACACTATTGAGTTGATGTTTTCCAGGCATCCCAGTTCGTACGACATTGGATAATTCCACGACGGTGCAATACGCGGGTTTGTTGTACAGTCTCTCTGCCCAGGCGCGCAACTGTGTGCGCGATATCGATCCTCAGAATGATCTCACGTTTCTACGCATCAGATCTAAGAAACACGAGATCATGATCGCTCCTGGTAGGCAGTGACACGATATTGATTTATGATGACATAAGGTTTTAAATTTCAAAGGATAGAGATGAAATAGGAAAATATTATTGTTGTATTTGCTTTGGTAATTTGTGATCGTTTATGGTTAATATCGTATATTTAGGATTTATTAAAGCTTGTGATATCTGCTGATATCTTGTAGCTTGTGATAACTGCTGGATATCCCAGATCTTATACCACTTTTCACATATAACTGTTTTGCTGCACCCTTTAACAAGATGCTTGATTCCAAAGATATTGAAGCTGCATCTAAGATTTCAAAGCTTAGCTAAACTTTTACCTAATAAGGATAGTATTCCTGCATCTATTTAATCTGCCTGAAATATTTTACACAATAGTATCATGTATTTAGTGTCTATGAAAAACGAATGATGCTTGTTATACAATGTTTGCCAATTTGAATGCTTCGGTTTTCATTGTTATTAAATTTATGATTTCAGAGAAAGATTACACTCTGATCGTTATTCAGAATCCCAGTGAATGATCAAAGTTTCAAAGAGAAAACATTATTTTCTGAAACATTGAAACAACTTTTCTTAACTTATGACATTAGTAAATGTAGGCACTGCTAAGCTATAAACATGTTTCTGCACTTATTGTTGATTTTTATTTAATATATTTGTGTTATAAATGTATTTTGTTAGATATTCTAATGTGTAAAATCTCAAAATGTTTCTAGAAAGTTGTATATCTGTCGTTTATAGACTTTATTTAAATTATATCCAGTTGTAATTGTTTCTAATAAGTGTGGTTCACTAATTATCTAAATAGGTTTATTCTCTCTTAATTTGGATTAGAATTATTTGTTTATAAAATAGTTTCTTTTATTTTTCGTAGCATTGTTTATTTATCACATCATTTTAAACTTTGATTTGAAGCCTGTTTCTCGAAACATTATTACAACCTTGCCTGTGGTTTTTATAAAATGTGCTCGTGGATAAATATTATTATTATTAAATTGTTACAAATGTTGAATTACGAGAGTATGTTACGTTTATTACTGTTTCTACAACACTAACGAATCATTTTTATTATACACCATTTTTATTAAATTATTCCTAACTAATTAACATAAAATAATTAAATGCAATGATAAAAAGATCGCAAATACAATTACAAAATGAAGGATTTTTTTCAAAATTTACAACATAAGGTTATAAATAGTTAGTGTTAGTCGGATAAACTCTTATGTATCTATATATATTCTTTAATTCATTTCAAACAATGGCAGCTATAAATCAAATAACATTAAACTAACAGTACATAGTGAGACAAACCAAAAAACAGCAATGCGAAGAAAAACTGAGACAGAATAACAAATTGTGACTAAATATACCAATCGATATAAATGTTTATACATATTCACATTCATACTATATAACTTTTAATTGATTTAATTTCAAAAATATGATTTGTGAAATAAAATACCGATTGATATTGTGATAGCTAGTACAGTAGCATAGCCAGGTTTTTTCAAGGTAAAGTGGTGGTTCTTTAAGAAATATATATATATATATCATAACTTTATAGATTATAAGGAGGAGGGGGGGGGGCTAACACCAAACTACCACAATTTTGGCTCAGTTAACACAAAGTCGCTAGGGGTTTCTTTTTTGCAACACCCTGTGTACACAGATAAGTATTTTGCATAAATTGTATACATTAGTTGCAGTTTTTACAAAATGTTTCCTTAGTAATTAATTGTACATCATTTTTTGTATACCATTTTTATGAACACATCCGCATCGGCAACAACAAAGAGACTGTAGGCTCAGTTAAGAACAGACAGAGGTTATTTTGTTATCTACTTTATCTACAGATACTATGCTCATAAAATGACCCGTTTATAAAAAAGCAAATTATTTGATCAAAAATCACAAATTTTCGAAACGGCTCTATTATAGAAATTGGTTAAATTAAAATTTGAAGTTTTTTCGTAGAAAGTTCATAATTTTTCATCGAATTGACGCATCAAATTGAAATTTAATATTTAGGTATAAAATTTTCTCCTGTACAAATTGACAAAATTTCATTTTTTAAATTTATTTTTGGCTTAGTTATTGCGAAGTCGCTAGGGGATTATTTTTTAGCGCACCCTGTATATAACATACTCATTCGGTTTAATTTTTTGTTAATTGTGTTCTTCATTGTCTTCTGCTTAGATCCACTATAGTTACAGATCTTAATTTATAATTTTCACAATTCTGTAGATAACTATCGGTAATTTATAAATAATTATGTTCTTGTACTTGATTTTGTTTAGAAAATGTGTCATCCGGACTTGATAATGTTGTGAAAATGGGAATTTTTTCCCGCGACCAACTCGATGGTTAAATCTACTGGTGAGCGCATCAAAGTCACTCAGTATCAAGATGAAAGGTAGCCAATTTTCACTCGTAGTGGATCGTCCTATATTGGAGACAGAGGTTCAACTTTGAACCTTTTAATAGAGGTATTTTATATTTAGAATTAATAACAATATGTAATAATAACTTCCTTCGATCCAAGAAACATGATTATGACGTCAATCATAAACGGTAAAGTTTCAAATGAAGTAGAAGTATGGTTTTCTGCACTCTTCATAATCCATGTTATCGACTTTGTTATGTTATATAAGGGTTATATTTTACATGATATATATAGTCAATCAATTTACATTTTCATTTTCTATGTGGTCTTAACAGATACAACAATCAAAGAATTTGCTGCTAAAGAAGCAGAGATAGCAAAGGGATATTAGTGGTCCAAAATGACATTAAACAGGCGAATGCATATCGACTGAAAAGTAAAGAAGATATGAAAAAAATGAAAGAATTTCAAAAGGATATTGCGAAACTTGTAAAATTCAGAGTAGAAAAGAAAATATTAAAGAATTTGAAGATAAAATGCAAAAAGAAATCGAGTCTCCTGCTTAATCGAATAGTACGATAATCATTTTTGTTGGTCCAGCAAAAATTGTATGGTTGAGTGGAGATACATATAGCCCTCTGTCTCAGACTAAGGAAGTGGATACTAGATTAGAAGAAGTTTCTCAAATAGAGAAGAATAAGACGAGAGAATTTGAGAGGAAGATAAAGGAGATCGAAGAGAAAAACAAGTATCTAAGAGAGATACAGGCAGAACTAGAGATAAGAAATAACGAAAAGTCACAACATGTATTTAATAACTACAGAGTAGAAAAACTTAAGTAAAAAACAGAGTAAAAAATTTAAGGAGAAAGTCAAAAAAGACACGGCTGAATCAGAAGAAAAAATATTTACACAAGTGGAACAAAAAGGTTAAGAGCTGGAATTCAATTAACCTTTAAAAAATTGTTCGAAATTATTTTCATTTACAAGTTTTGATTTTAATTAAATATACTTGTTTATGAAAATCTTCCAAGTAAAATCCGTCCGCATCAATCCGTTATTTTACTGTAATAAAATCTGTTATTTTGAGGATTTATTTCTGAAATTTTTAAGAATTATAATAGCCATATTATGTAACGCTTTATTTTCTGCAGTTGAGAGTGATCATACTGACTGGTCAGCGCATGGAAAAATCTTCGAAATTGACTTTTTCCTCGGATCAGTAAAGATTCACAATCTTTCGTCCACCGATAAAGCGATACTGAAATTTACTATGAAGTCAATCATAAACGATAAAGTTTCAAGTGAAGTAGAAGTATGGCTTTCCGCATTCTTCATAATCCGTGTTATCGACTTTATTTTTTTAATTTAATGTATGAGGGTTATATTTTACATGCTATATTCATGGACAACAGTGATCAATTTATATTTTCACTTTTTATACTTCAGTACAACATACTTGATGCATTGTATTGAAAAGCAATTTGTGCTTAATAAATAGTTTTATGTTGTTGTCTGAACAGATACAACGATAAAAGAATTTGCTGCTAAAGAGGCAGAGATTGCAAAGGGACTATTAAGGTAGAAACCCACCTGCGCGTCGCGTCGAGCGTTCAAGGTCAGCGTCGACGTCGGCGATCGCTCGGTGTACTTAAGCATGAGTACCATCCAATCTCAGCGTCGCGTCGACGCGGGTCGAAAAAGCGCCCGGCGTCGACGCGCGTCGACGCCGGAAAGTTTAAACTCGAGCGATTTTTTGCAGCGACGATGCTGAATGTTGTAAGCAATAACTAATGATAATTTGACAAATGTACAGTGTATTTAATGAGCTGTCAATCAAAGGAATTTATAATCAATAGATATTATATACTATCTATTATTACATTGCCATGAAAATACTGATATAGAAGTGATAACAATCAATAAATATATACAAACAATATATACAGGGTGGCGCAAAAATGTGGGACCCCCTCGTGAAATCTTGTGCAATATAATCAAATTATGTTTTTTTGGAGAATTTAAACCCGTAAAATTCTC
>JAQIXG010002191.1:0-18520 GCA_034700105.1 Oconnorella tubifera | reverse complement strand
TTATACCCTATAAATATCATCATCATCGTCTTCATCATCATCATCGTCAAAGTCATCGTCATCGATATCATCAACATATACATGACAATCTTTTTTCTTCAGATTCATTCACGATGCAATTTTGTTGCACTTATCTCGCATTGTTCGTTGTCTTGTTGTACGCTGCTTTGACTCAAAGCGACACCGTTCACATGCAACAAAGCGTCGTTAAAGATGAGTCGATAGCGAGTCAAGTCAATGACGACACTGGTCATCTTACAAGCTGCTTAGGTAATCTCTAACTTATACAATTAAATCAAAATTTAAATACAGTTGAAAAACGTTTTCAACTCGTTGAATTAGGGTACGATTCGGCGATTAAATCAGTTTAAAATGAATTTTTGTAGGACTCTGGTTAGATATGGTTAAAATTAGAAGATTGTGGTTAGGTTGGAAGGATATTAGGGTTAGATTTTATATTGCGATGATTTTTTAAGCTAGTTGTTTTATAAAATAACTTTTTTTCTACAGGCAGTTAGTTTTTAAAAAACGGTAGAATATTTATTGTATATAATTTGACAAGAGGGAGGGATAAAGGGGTGGGGAATTACCCGTATCATTTCCATTTTCATTTATAATATTTGTTTTATATTTATATTATATTTATATATTTAATTTATTATATAATCTATTTATTTGTTATTTATTTGTTTTATTTATTTCAGAGTCTAAGTTACAGTTCCAGTTTGAGTGGAAACCACGCGTTTTTATGATCGGACGAACGATTACTTTCAATGTAGACATTATAATGCGTAAGTTTTCATTTTAAGTTTAATATCGAGTTATAATGATAAAATAATGACTAATATTTCTTTAATTCAAAATCAAAGTCAAATACATGAGTAAATCTTGTTGCTTCTTTAGCAAGAATGTTAGCAAGATCATGAATATTGTTAATGATATAATAATATTTTTGTTTCTGTCCAATTATATAATGTGGTAATAATTAGATGATGTTTTGAACCAATGAAAAGAGAGCATTGACTTTGCGCCTTGCGTGTTTTAACCAAGATTTGTTTCATTATCTAATAACTAAATAATCCTGTTAGATTGCATTGTGGTAGAACATTTGTCTCTCATGTCAGTTATTTAAGTTCAACTCCAGGTTGTTGAAATTGTCTTGGTTTATTCAGCTGTCTATGCCTTCGGGCCAAAGTAATAAGTTCTGTGAAACGTAGACTCTGTGTTCAGGACTGTTGGCTTAGATCAGCTTAATTGTAATTATCCTTCTTGGCCTAGATCATCTTAATTGTGTTTATCCTTGCTTGCTTAGATCAGCTTAATTGTATTTATTCTTGTTGGCCTAGATCAGCTTAATTGTATTTATCCTTGTTGGCTTAGATCAGCTTAATTGTATTTATCCTTGTGGCTTAAATCAGCTTAATTGTATTTATCCTTGTTGGCCTTGATCAGCTTAATTGTATTTATCCTTGCTGGCTTAGATCAGCTTAATTGTATTTATCCTTGCTGGCTTAGATCAGCTTAATTGTATTTATCCTTGCTGGCTTAGATTAGCTTAATTGTATTTATCCTTGCTGGCTTAGATCAGCATAATTGTATTTATCCTTCTTGGCCTAGATCATCTTAATTGTATTTATCCTTGTGGGCTTAGATCAGCTTCATTGTATTTATCCTTCTTGGCTTAGATCAGCTTAATTATATTTATCCTGGTTGGCTTATATCAGCTTAATTGTATTTTTCCTGGCTGGCTTAGATCAGCTTAATTGTAGTTATTCTTGTTGACTTAGATCAGCTTCATTGTATTTATCCTTGTTGGCTGAGATTAGCTTAATTGTATTTATCCTTGTTGGCTTATATCAGCTTAATTGTATTTTTCCTTGCTGGCTTAGATCAGCTTAATTGTAGTTATTCTTGTTGACTTAGATCAGCTTCATTGTATTTATCCTTGTTGGCCTAGATCAGCTTAATTGTATTTATCCTTGCTGGCTTAGATTAGCTTAATTATATTTATCCTTGTTGGCTTATATCAGCTTAATTGTATTTGTCCTTGCTGGCTTAGATCAGCATAATTGCATTAATCCTTCTTGGCCTAGATCATCTTAATTGTATTTCTCCTTGTGGGCTTAGATCAGCTTAATTGTATTTATCCTTGTTGGCTTAGATCAGCTTAATTGTATTTATCCTTGTTGGCTTATATCAGCTTAATTGTATTTTTCCTTGCTGGCTTAGATCAGCTTAATTGTAGTTATTCTTGTTGACTTAGATCAGCTTCATTGTATTTATTCTTGTTGGCTTAGATTAGCTTAATTGTATTTATCATTGTTGGCTCAAAATCACAGACAATCAGCTCACTCGCTACCTTTGATGTCTATATGAAATCTACATTGTGTTTGTTTCTTTCTATGCTGATGTGACATTAATTGTATTTATAGCTGAGCAGTTTATGCATGGAAATGCATGTCTGACTGTCTGGCTGGATGATGTACCTACCCCCCTATACTTGGACTGTAGAGATCAGAATTGTAACGATTTTGTTAAGGTCGCTCAAAAATTTTTGCCGGATTTAACATGCCCGATTCCAAAAGATTGTAAGTGTAAATTCTATATTCTAAAATAATTCTTTGTCATAGATTCTAAATAGAATTTTTGAACTTAATAAATGTTTATATTCTATAAAACAGTTTCATAGATGTAATAGGTTCTAATTAGGTTTTCTATATTATATTAGTTCTGTATTTCATTACATTCAATTTAATAGATTATAAATAAGATTTTCTACATTGTAATGAAATTCTGTATTATAACGTTTATTTTTTTGTTTTAAATCTTGTGCTATTTTTCTGTTGTTAATCAGATCATCTTACGAAGGTGCTTAAATATAAGATTGCACCCACTGTACCTCTGCCTTCTGTGAGTAGAATTTATTATTAATTAATTATCACATTTTATATTATTAATTATTTAATTATTTCATGTTATAATATTTGTATTCGTGGTGCAGCTTGTATAGTAATGGTTAGAGTAGATTTAAAGCAGAAGGTTCTAGATTCAAATCGCAGTATTTTGCCAATTTGCTGCACCCTTTAATGAGACGCTTGATTTGAGAATTATTTTATGACTTTGTTCATGAGTTAGAATCTAGACTATAAGCTTAGACTTTTATGATTTTCACGATTTTTGCTGTTTTTGGTTTTGATGTTAATGTGTTTTATGTTCGTTACCGATTTTTGATTTTTTTTATGATGTCATGAACTTTTTTGATGTTTCTTGTTGTTATTTTCTGTTTTTAAATGATGTTTGGTATATTTAAAATGGCGTTTGATATTTATTTCTGGTTTTTTTACATTTCAGGGAGTGTATAAACTCAGAGCTGAAGTTTTTAATGAATCAGGGAAGCATGTTTTATGCATTGAAGGCACAGTGGAAGCTCAAGATCAGTTCAATTAAAAACTCTGAGTTACATTTTTTACATCATGAAACTTGTTTATTATTGTATTTCTTAACGTCACATCAGCACAAAAGCGACTGTTTTGTGTTGTGGATAGTGCAGTTCAGTTGTGCGATGATTAATATTTAGTTGCTTTATAATTCAGTTATATATATTTTATTTTAATTTATTTGCAAAAAGTGGATAATTTAATGCAAAATAAATATAAAAATCAATTGTAATCTCAATTTAATCTCAGTTTAATCAGTTATGCAATGTCAATGTTTAATATCTTTAAGTTAAAAGATAACAAGTTCCGTTATAAACCGGAAGTTGAAAAACTAAGCGATGAGTGAACGTGACCAATGCTTGAAGTGAATCACTTTCATATTCACTCGAGTTGTATTCAAACTTTGTTCTTGAATTTAAAATAATAATCTCAATATGATTCCGTACAATGTTGGAAAATTTAGCAATACTTTCTTATCCAAACAAATTTATAAAATGATTAAATTTACAAAATACTTATTTTTATGTTTTCATACACTATAAATGTTTTTTCAAAGTTGAATAAATATTATTTCAAATTCTATATTCTATCAGGTTCATAATTAATTATTATATACATTATAATTTATATATATTATTATACATTATTCATTTTATATACATTTATTGTACTGTTATTGTGCCTTTATATGCTAATGTGACGTTACACAATTAATAATCAATTTATTAATCTAGATTTTAAAAGTATACTCTTCATTTTGCAGCGTTTTGAATACTTTAATATTTTTCTTACTTGTTAGTGACTATGAAATATTTGTATTTTATGTTAATTTTTAGGGTTGGCGTTAGGATTGAGTTTAGGGTTGGGATTGGAGTTAGGGTCAGTGCTAGGTTTAGGATTAAGTTTATGATTAGTTAGGGTTAGGTTAATTAAATGACTTGGTTGTTTTGTTGAGCTAATGTATTCGGTTTTTACAAGGTACCATATTTTTATATACAAAAATAATTTTTACGTTAATGAAGTCAATATTAATGAGGGGGGCGAGGCATCAAGAGGGTACGTTTCCCCATCTCTTCCTCCTCTCCCCTGAAATATTTAAATATATTTCGGACTGTTAATTGATAAAAAGTGTTCTTGTCAATTTATAAAATTGAAAAATTGATTAAAGTCTTTTCTCAGAAAATCAAGGAGGGATAACATTATTGAAACTAGAGATATTTAAAAATTGTGAATTGTTATAGTACTGATTCTATATAAACATCTAAATGTTATGAATTCTTCATCTATATATTTTATTCTTTAGCGATTTAATTACAGTTGTTGCTTGTATTTATTTGTATGCTTTCTTTAGTTTCGTATTTTTTCTAAAACTTTGCGATTTCTATTACGATAAAATAAAACTTTATATACGGTAAAATTTGTTTCTAGTATTGAGCTGATTTATTTAATTTTAAATTATCTTACTAATACAAGGTACACCCCCTGCTGCCAATTGGACGGACGGACAGACAGACAGTCAGACAGACAGTCACACAGACAGTCAGACAGACAGAAGTGGATTATATTTTACAAAATCTAACAGTTAAAACTAATAATTCTACTTTTCAAAAACATTATAGGCAATGATAATAATAAATTACTACTAAAATGCTTATAATCTTGCATATAGAATAAATAAACAGAACTATTTATGTTACACTTACTATGAATTTTATTGGTCGTACTTTTTAGTAAGTATTTTACAATATATTACAAATTATGCAGCGATTCATCTTATCTTAAAAAGTCAATTACTTCGTAGGCAGCCTAGGTCTGAATTCTTCCTTAATCTCACCCCCCTCTGTATCCTCCACATTTTTGTCATCCCTCCTAATTATTTCCGGAATTAAATCCCCAAAAGCTGATATAAAATAAGCATCGTTCGGATTCACACTCGTAATAAGTTCAACATCGCAAGGTCGCGAAATGTCGCCTTTTTTCAAACGTCCGGAATCTTTCAAACCTTTCCTTTTCTTTCTCTCTTCAACAACATCATGTTCAGTACTGATCTTCCACAGTTCATCTCTGGGATCCGATGTTATTTCACGATATTTTGCGTAAAACTCGGCGGCAGAGCCATGCGTGTACATACAAAATCTTACGCTTTTAAATGAACTACCGGATATCCTCATGGTATGAACCATTGAACTTTGTTCTCTGTATTCGGATAGATAATTAATCTTTTCTTGCCAGAGAGGTATCCCGGTATCTCTTTGAGCCAGTATGATTAAAAGTTCCCTTCTTCTGGTTCCTCTTTTGCCTTGGTTTAGCAGCAAGATGGGAACCCCCGTGTGTAAATAAATGCAGGAATCAGGGGAGGGGTTTTTAAGCTCACAGGCCCCTATGTAGAGGTCGGCAAGACATCGACAGGCGAACACGCGAGAGTCTTGGCTGTTGTAGAAGAGCTCGATACGAACGATATCGCGATTGGTTAGAACATTTCTGTCGGTAGACGGGTGTTCTTGTTCTGTCGGTAGGTTGGTTTGGTTTTTTCTAATACAGATAGAACTTTGGCTTGTCCTGTTAAATATAATTTATTTTAAAATTATGTTAAATAAATCATAGACGAATGTTTGTAGTTACAGCCAGGATAACCAATCGTCATCAAAATGATTTATAGGCCTACATTTAGTATTTAAGATACAATATAGAAGAAGGCCATCTATTTTGTGTTTGATATAACATTTAATCAAATTAAACCCTTGATTAAATGTTATATTAAACACTAACTGATAGGCCTAATAAGAAAAAAGCTTAAACTATACAAGTAAAGTTATACAACAGTAGGCCTACATAAAACAAACAATTACTTTCATTAAGATTGAATTGAAAATAACATAATTATTTTAGAAAATCATCCTTGTCAAAATTAGATGATAATGTATTATAGGAAAGGTTTTCTTCTCTCAAAAAAAACTTTTCACAATTTCACTATTCTTCCATCGAGCAAAATCTATCAGATTAATTAATTCCATTTAATTAGTTAGTCTACATAATCTTGATCAAAATTTAACAGAAATTTGTCCATAAAATTCTACCGAGACTCGCGCTTGCCGAAAGTCTGATCGCCTTCGCCGTAGCGAAACGATACGGCTCTGAGCTGACCTCGCCGAAATGAATCAAACTTTTGAGTGATTAGCTTGACCGCTTTTAAAGTATCGTCTCCATAAAGATCAGGCTCCTGATGTCTCAGGGTTTTACTCGCGATATCATCGTCGTCTGATGGTTGCGAGTTAATGAGCTCACCCTGAAATAAATAAATGTTTAAAATAGATTTTTAAATTAGGCAAAAAACTGAGGCAGTTAAATATTATGTTGCATAATAATGTTGCTATGTTTTTATAGCATGATTATTTATATTATGATCGGATGTTAGGACAACATATTTTTAATAACTAAATTCTTAAGCCACCATGAATTAGTTATTAAAAAGATGTTGTCCTAACATTTGCTATTACTTGGCATATCATACTCAGGTTTTATTCGATTCTGATCAACATTTATAGTTCCAATTCTCCACAGATGTAGCTAGGTTTATCTGATATAGGCAAGGCTTATCTGATGTAGGCAAGGCTTATCTGATATAGGCAAGGATTAGGCCCTATTCTTAAAATTCACTATAATCATCTAGAAGAGACCGGTACCCCATTCAAGAAAACTCACAATTTTTACGAAACTGCTAAAGGGATCATTAAAAACTGAAACGTGGGGGCATTAAAGACTTTCCCTTACCCTTAAAAGAAATATCAAATTACTCCTATGTAGCCTAATAGACATATTATAATAGTCACAATACTAATATATAGGCATAATATAATATTAGGCTTACTATATATTATAATCATTGTACCATATTTGGTAGCATGCGTACTATAATAAATAATTAGTCATTTTTGGCCAATTTCAAATATACGCCTATCATAATTTTTAATTAACGGAATGTCATAAATCAATGAAACAACATCCTACTGTATACAGTTGAATCATTGACTGATTCAGATTTTAATGATGAGACTTATTAATAGTAAAAAGGCTAATAGTAAAATAGTAAAAGGGAATAGCAGAAGATGAGCGAACAGAATACGTGAATGTACGCTTAATTAAACACTATCATATTATGTTTTAGTTTTCAGTGAAAATATCACAAAAGTTGTAAAAAGAAAGAAAATATTACGTTTTTATTGAAAAAGTACAATTTGTTAAGTTATTTATTGACTCATATTTTAGTAGGGTATACATATTGTACACAGTGGCATGTTTTTCAGTCTTTGTGTTATGACGTTAAATGACGAAAGATAAAGTTTATATGAATCATTTAAAATAAATAATAATAATAATAATAATAATAATAATAGACAATACATAAATACTGCAGATAATACAGGCGAACATTTTTTGTGCATCTTGGATAAATCGGTATAATAATATTTTTAATGAATATTATCATAGATCTACAGAGTATGATAATGTATGACTATTTAAGTGAAATAGTCATACAGAGTATGACTATTTCACTTTCATCATGTGTTTTTACACACATTATATTGAAGTAAAAAGATATGATGTGCTTAATCTAATTCACATCAAACACATGGCAGTATTTTTATTTAGGCGCGTAATAATAAATAGAACTTAAACAAACATATAACAAACAAAGAAAAATATAAACACAACGAAACGGAATGGGCGTACAAGATTATTCCTACATCTTAAACTTATTTAGAAAATATACTTATTTCAAATTATAAAAAAAATGGTATCAATACAACTAAAAATAATGACTAATGATGATCACAGCTATACACTTACAAATCTCAACTGTTCTGAATTCGGTTTTCAAAATCATCCCAAATCTTAAAATCAACAGTCGTATAAGAGTCTTTGATATTTAAATTGTGTCTAGTTCGCAATGTTAAATAATCGTTCACATCTATTTTATCAATTATAGCAGATCAACTATTGTCATTATTACTCATTTACTAGCAGATCTACTGTTGTTATTTTTAGCAGATTTACTTTTATTGCAATACAAAACTAAATATAAAACTAAATATAAAATATAAAACTTAACATTAGACTATAATCAAATCTACTTTCATTACAAACCTGTTCGAGATCTTTCGATGAAGGTCTCAAAAGCGTCTGATACACACCAAGGTCCAAATAAACGCTCTTCTTATTATTTGACTTTTTACCCGTCGCGAATGAACTCTGACGATTGCGATATCTATACGTCAAATCACTATCTCGCAAATTTGACAAAACGTCCACTTTATCCAAATCATTCGTCGACCAACTATTCTTTCTCGATAGATTCGTCTTTCTTATCGTTTCACGTCTGAAACGATTCGTCGTTTGATCATGACGTAAGAGTTTAACGTCACAAACGGTCGGTTTAACGTCATCATTGGTTACGTTTTGACTTGTAGGAGATTCGATATCTTCAATTATTGAAAGATTATTTTTAAATTCGTTGTTTTTATCGGATGATAAGTGGTTTTCTGATTTATAAAATTGATCATTTGTTGTTGAAACTATCAGATTCTGTGAGTTGAATTTAAGAGTGAGCAAGGGTCCAGTATCGATAGCGGCGGTATTGTTTTTGATTTCGAAATTAGACAAAGTTTCGGTTGTTTCAATTCCTTGAATATCGTTCGAAATATAATTACGATGATTATCGAGCTTATAGCCACCAGAGGATAGATTGATTGAATCATTTTGAAATTCGATTATCGGAGTAATTTCTTCAATTTTGTGTTTATTTGATTCTAAATCAACGAGATTGAATGAAACTAATTTAATTGATTCTTGTTTTTTAGTTTCATAGATCTTTGGACTGTCTGTGACAAACGATGGACTGTAATCCATCTTCTACTTGATATGAGAGTTTTTCAAATTATTTTATTTCAAAATTCTATGAGTTTACACGGAGTTACTTGTGTTTTATTTACTGCTCTAATGAATTAAATGTTTAGTTCATAGTATACTATAGAGCAAACGTGATCGATTTCAATTACTGTGTTTAATTTCTCTAATAATTAAAATATCAAATTAGGTACTTTTATAAGTCAAAGCGAGAAACAGTTTCCCGTAATTAATAATTATTATGGGTTTCTAGCGAAGATCTATTTCAAAACTTACATTATAAAGGCCTTTCTTTCAAGATTAAATTTAAACCACTGATTTTATGACAGTTTAAAATCAATATTGTAAAATAAATAGCAAAATAGCAAAAGTTATTTCAATTAGTTTAAATATCATTACAGTGTTAGTTTAATAGGAACGTTATGTTAAAATTTATTATCAGATCAAAGTTGACCAGCATATACAGTTTACATATAATAGATGAATGATGCTGTTTGCAGGAATATTACAATCTACAACAGTAATGAATCATTAGTAATTATGAGTTCATTAGACAATTAGGCTTACTAAAGTCATAACAAATTATATCAGAAAAGTTGGTCATGTTTATTACAGTTTTAAATGTTGTTAAAATCCTGCTTAAAATCGATTCACACAAAGATATATTACAGCAGATATTGTACAGTAAGTGAATCCGCCGAAAACGTTGAAATTTTAACTTAGCTTATCGCATTGCGTTATTATGAATATTATTTTCATGCTTTCATTAATTATGATCTTCGAACAATTATATTTTTAGAAGATCTGTAAAATAAAATTTACTACTTCAAATGAAAACTTCATTACAAATGTGAAAAAAACTCTTAAAGTTCTGTAAACTGGTTAAAACTATTACTTTTTTGTATATTAACTATTACATTTATTATTATAATACAATAACTTTTAGTAATTAATGTATAATTTAAACTGTAACTAATTATAACATTTGAATTTGGAAAATTTATTAAATGAATTATTATTTATAGGCTATGTATTATCTGCATTTGATATTACAACAGTAAATACAGTTATTTTTTACTGATGTTTACGCTAAAAGAAATAGCATTATTATCAAGCTATAATAAGTGTTAAGTATATAGGACAATATTATGTTATTACGGGTCTAAATTTGATTATTTAGTTACATGCTAAAAATGTAATTGACATCAGGAGATCTTACCTTAATTGTACTTTATAAGCAAAGATCCGCTTTGATGATAACTAGTAAAATAATTGAATTAAAAACTACTGAAACTGTTACCATTGTTTTGTGATAATTATATGATATATGACAATAAAGATTGTACTAATAATGACTTGTAATATGACTTGTAACAAAAGTTTAACTTAGCTTAATAATAATAATAATAATAATAACAATCAAGAAATATATACAGTATATCATAAAGTATTTCTGGAATTTAAGTTATATTTAACCTGAAGGTTAAACGCTAAAAGAAATAGCATCAGGAGATCTTACTTTAATTGTCTTGTTACCTTAATTGTCCTAGATTTGGCATGTTTAACCCGAAGGTTAAACATGCCAAATCTCAAAAAGTTTTTCTATTAGTTAAACTAACTAGAATGTCTTAGTACTTTTTAATAAATGCTGTATTTTCAGTTTTCTAAATTTACAATCACTATTTATTATTCCTATAGTAATTATTGTACTATTAATACTATTTTCTAACGTTTCAAAATATCACTAGTTTTATTCTTCTATAACATTTAACACAACTCGAATGTTAAATCCTAGTAGCTCGAGTCTAGTCTCTCATCTTACGGGGCATTATCCCGTGTGAATTTATAATATTTCCGTTTTGCCAAGCGATATCGCTGTTAGACGATCAAGCGCATTAATCACTTTGATGCAACTAATACAGAGTATTACGTTTGTTAATTCTAGTGTTAGTCTACAGATATTTAATTTTCATTCATATTAATTATCTATTTATTATTGATATTCATATTACTCTTTAAGGCTCTAATATAATATATAGAATTCTTGTTTTTATATTAATCATTAAACTGCAATGATGACAAAAAACACAACAATTTAATTGCGATTTTATATTTTAATTCATTTAACGAATAAATTTATTAAATCTTTTAAAAATCAAATAATTCATTATATAAAAATTAACAGAACAATTTAGTCGCATTAAAATAGTTCAGTTAAAACGCACAACTTGAAATAAGTGTAGTTAATCGAAAATTACTGTTCAGAACGAAATAATTATTAATATTAAAGATACAAAACATGAGATTAAAAAACGCACAGGAATTATATAAAATCTAACTACACACACATTATTTTGCTGTAAATAAATTAAACTATATGTTTTTATGTATTATAAAATGTTTTTAAGAAAAAAAAATAGAGAAGTCAAAAATGCAAATATGATGGGGCATAATTAAAAAATATATTGTCGAAATATGATATTATTTAAAAACAAAATATCAGGTTAACGTATCGTCAGCTCAGTTCAAACAGAAAATTCATCAAGATATATGAATTTCAGCTCCGATGTTCTCTGTTCCTTCAAAACTACTCATATAATTCTAAGGGTTAGAGATTGAATTAAGTTTAAAGCTAGGGAGGATTATAAATGAATTTTCATTGGCATATTTGTCGGCTTACTGCATTTGAAGTCGATTTCATATTACGACTATTTTTTGTCCAATAAATTAATCGTATTAACTACTTAAAGATTTCATCATTGAATCTCATCACAAATGAAATCATTAAAATCACTAATAAAAATTAGCTGCCAAATAATTATTCTACTGATTAATAAATGCGCGTGTAAATATAAAATCAAAACTAAGCGATTCTAAATAAATGTCTAAATAAAGATTGATGTAAATAAGAAAATATTAGAATGCCTTGAATCTGGATACTTTTACAAAGAGGTAGATTGGTATTTCATATCCTTACTTATTTATTTATTACTATTAAAAGAATTTAAATTAAACATATCTTGCTAGAGGGTACAGAAGGATTTCATGAGAAATAGGAATCAAACCCGGGACATTTAAGTTTGGAGTCGGGTATATAGATATAAAAATTAATAAAAGATATTGATGTTAATTACCAAAAGAATCATTTTCTAGTAAATCATGATTAAGTAACGAATCAAATTTATGATTTGTTATCACATAACGTCACATCAGCACAATGTTATTAGCGATACATTGTGAATGTAAAGAAACCAAGTGATGAGTGAATGCTTGAGTCTTCACACATCACTGTAAATATAATACATTAATTAAATTGATAAAGAACTGAAAATAATCTTCATTATACAAAATAGTAGTTTCAAAAGACATTACACGCAATATTTTAAAAGATTACGCAATATTTTAAAAGATTACGTTCGATGCAAGTTTCATTAAATCAATGTAATAAAATCAAAATAAAAAATTCTACTATTGCAAACTTTTTTTAAAGAAGATTTTAATCTTGTACACCAAAAGGATTTAAATGATTAAAACATTTTAAAAAACATAATTTATACTGCACTATTATATGCATCTTTTAAATGCATCATTTCTACAAATTATACATTTTAATAAAATGACAAATTTATCAGTTACTTATTAGTCATGCAAACAATAAGTTCAAACTTAACATGGATAAAAAGTTGTAGAATTGTTGTTTATAACTAACGTCACATCAGCACAAAGCGATACATCATGAACTGGTATTTAGAAACCGAGTGATGAGTGAATGCTTGATTCGTAGCGCAGTAAATAATTTCCTTTTGGGAATGAAGAGGGAAGCTTTTGTTCCCAAGCAAAGGAAATTAACATACAAGCTTAAATTTAATTTCAATAAAAACATTTAAATCAAAATATCAATAATATTTCGAATAATTACAATAATTGCGCAGCAAATATCAACTTGATACAAACTTAAAATGTATTCGTAATGATATGATATAATAAGAATGATATATAAACTAAACTGGCCATTTAAAATCAAGCTTTAGAATTACATTAAAATCGAGCTAAAATCTTTTATCAGCAAAAAATCAACATAAAAAATATTCTTTTAATTCTAAAACGTTTTAAATGTGACTCGAATTTTGTCATTTTATGAAACAAAGTACAATCAAAGTGTTGAAACGTAATGGTTTTCAATACGAATACGAAAAAAGGTTCAAAACTGAAAGACATCCTCCAAAAATATCTGGAAGCTCAATCGCATTGACGATTATGATTCAAAATGGAAGAATGATTCGTAAAAACACAAATTAACGATAAACGGATTATATACACTTAGCAAGTTTCATAAAGTTTCGTTTTATTTTAAATCCAAATTAAATAATCAATTTAACATTTAACGTTAAACATAAAAAAGAAAGGAACTTGATTAAATTTTGCAAGGACATAATTAATCCCAAGATTTAATTGGCTGGAAATATAATTAGTCTTGTATATCAATACAGAATGATAACTAATACCTTGTACTGGCCTTGCAAGATATAGTTTAAAGGTTTTAAAACGTTTCGTCAAAGGATGATTCGTCAACGGACTTTTCATCAAAACTATTTTTATAACGGACAATTCTTATAACCCTAACCCTAATCCTAACCTTCACCCTAACCTTAACCCCAACCTTAAACCTAACTAATATCTTTGATGAACAGTCCGTTGACGAATCGTCCTATGAAGAAACGTCCGCATACCGGTTTAAAAACTGCACAATTGAATATTTCACAATTCAATGAGAAATAAATCGCCTTTATGAAACTTGACCAAGTTATAGACTCAGAAATAATAACAATAACTACTCAGCAATTGCATCCATTTCGACGTTATCTTAATTCAGCAACTAACGTTGTTAAATAAATTTTAAATGTTACAACTTTTATCAACAAGTAACCTTTGCAAAATGATAAGTTACCATTTAAATGAAATTTTAACTGATATTTTAATGATAAAAAGTTATCATTTATCAGTTAATGCTTCTTTGATAAAAACTGACCATTTTAGTTTTTGCTAAAATTAGTTTTTGTACCGATTCTACCATAATTTGATAAAAACTAAACAATTAATGATTAAGACTAAAACGTTTAACAACTTTTTTGATAAAAACTTAAACGCAATTCCTTGCAAAAACCAGATCAATTAGCTGATTAATAAAATAGTTTAGTGTTGATCAGATATATTAGTCACTTCAGTATAAAGTCTTGATTCATTATGTCTACGTGTACTTATGTGTCTTATGTGTACTGTCTAAACCAAGACAACTTTTAAAAAGCCTCAAACTTTCACAATTTTCCACCGAAACGACCCAAATTTTAACCAAACAACATTGCATCTATACACAACCTTACCACCAAAAATCATAAAATTCCGATCCTAACCCCCAACGTTACCACCAAATTAACATAACGTCGAAAAACCACAAAATATCAAAACTCATCAACAACTCAAAAACATTCGATTATCTCACTACGTTAAAAACGTTAAAAATTCACCCCACAGTAAAACCCGGTTAAAAAAGCAAAGCGTATATATATATTGGTCAAGTTATTAACCGAGGGTCAACCCCCCACCTATGCGTAAAATTCTTGGCTGTTTTGAACTTTCGTGTATTCAATTTTTTGCGCTGAGTCAAGCGCGTAACTACCCTCGTCTTTTTTACGAATGCATCGACAGCAGAAGACGAGCATCGTGATAAGTAGCGCTAGGAATATAACCCCCGCTCCGACAATCACTACGCAAAAAAAATATATACTTCGACGATATATATTTCGCTTTTTCAAGAAATAAGATAGAAATTAAATCTAAGTTAATTTTAACGTCTCGACTACGGTATTAGGACATGATTCACATGTAGACGTTAATTTAAGCGTCTTACTAAAGGGTGCAGCAAGTTAGAGGAATAATAAGATATCAGGGATTTGAACCTGGACCTGTCGCGTTCGAGTCCAGTGTTCCAACTACTTCTCTAACGAGACTACTATCTATAGCAATAGTAGTCAATAATAAATCTAGAACAGTAAGCTAAGCTCGTTAATAAAATATGATAATACCGATGATAATAAATATGATGATGATGATAACTGACCAGCTATGGCTATTGGATGTCTCAGTATATCAGCAGTTGTAAGGCTTTCACGTTTTATAGGATCTTCTAACTCTATCATTAAATCTAAGAAGAAAAAATTCATAATAACAATTTATCCGCCCCTCTTTCCTGAAGCAACGCCTCGCTTTGGCGGTGCAGCGGGGGAATGCGGCTGCAGTACTGGGAACTTTTGGGACAGTTTCCCAAGACACTTTTTAACTGTTTAATTTTGAATGTTTTAGCCCAAATTTTTTCTTTATTTGCCAAACTTGTTCAAACTATTAACTTACTGTATAGTTATTTAATAATAATATTATTTAATTATTAATTTACTTCATATTAATTAAAATAAGATTATTATGATTCAACGCTGGTTCAATCGGAAGATAACAAAATATACATTTGATAAACTTAATGTCTAGATTAGTTTTAAAAGTATATCTGTCATTTAATGCGTTGACTGAAGAGCGCAGCAAGCTTAATTCATCTACTATATTTATGACTTTTTTGACTAAAGGGTGTAACAAGCTAAAGAAATATTGTAACATTAAGATTATAGTTTTATTAAATTGCCTACCGTCTAACTGACAGAGGGTGCCTTTGAAACCTTGCGGACATCTAGAATAAAGAATGCAATTTAAAAAAATGCGATTTAATATTTAACTGATACTACCAAGCCTCTATATAATTAATTATATCAATAAATCAATGGTAAAACTCCTTTGTTTGTTTATCATCTAACATCACATCAGCACAAAATGTGACTATTTAATGACAGACTATCCTAATATATTCACTATTATAATGTCAATAAACTGTATAAGTATCATCAGATAAACCCAACATGACAGTAAAATGACAAGAAACTGTACTGTGTACAGTGTAAGTATGTAGCAATATTTCGCTAACTCTCTGCGCCCTTTAACAAGGTGATTAATTTTGAGTAATTTAATCCACTAAGTCTTAACGTTAAGCTTTAACTCTAAATTTTATATAGTTAAATTTAACTTTGAAGCTTCAACTATAAAGTAAAACAGTTAAATTTAACTTTGCAGCTTTAACTATAAAGTAAAACAGTTCAGTTTAATTTTAAAGCTTTAACTATAAAGTAAATCGTAGTTAATATTAGTTAAGATTTAACTAAATATAGCTAAATTTAACTAACTGGCAGAAAGTTTCTTGTGTTGACGTGCGAATAACACAAACACCCTCATTATAACAGTAAGTCTTGTCTTTGCACGCAATTATATCATCTGATATGTAAATAAATATATTGAAATAATTAACAAATTAACAACTGATTCATTCATTAACTAACTCATATTATTATTAATTAATTAATTAACTACCTCATTTATAGCTTGATTCATTAATTGACTAAACATAATATATCAATATAACAGTCAGTCGATGATGTAATAAGTTGATAAAATAATCAATTAATCAATCATTAATCAATTAATCAACTAAATTATCAATCAGTTAATTAATTAATCAAACAAATTGACAGTCAACTAAGTCCATCTATGAGTCAATCATATATCAGTCAATCAATCAATTGCTAAATCAATCATTTAATTAATCAGCAAAATGATCAATCAATTAATTTCCTAATTAATTAATACAACAGTCAATTAATTACCACTCACACCAATAAATTAAAACAGTTATTATTTAACACTGAATAGACACAATAATTGCAAAGACTCAGTAGCAAAGTGGTTAGAATGCCAGATTCAAACGCAACAAGTCCGGGTTCAATTCCTGTGAACGCTCACTATTTCGCTGACTAGCTGCACCCTTTAGTAAGACGCTTAAATTGACAACTACGTCTGAGACATCATTCATATAATACAATAATCCAGACACTGCTGCACCCTTCAGTGAGACACATAAATTGACAGCTACTTCAGAAATAGCATTTATATAAAACTGTAATCCAGACATTAAACTTGTTGCACCCTTTAGTAAAACGCTCACTTAACAGCAAATCTGAGATATCTTTCATAACTATTCTAATCTATTAAGTATTACAGTTAATTCAAGTGTTTTACAAAAATAAAAATAAAATCAATTTTGTTTTAAATAAAGCAACATTTTTTATATTACCAAAAGGGTCGGTGGGCTCCAGTACGAATCCACCCCCCCCATCACCATTTTCATCCACATAGGTTCCGGGGTCCCTCTCTAAATCTGTCTCTACTCTAGTTTCAACTCTCTTCTCCTCATTATCTTCGTTTAAAATTAAAAACAAGAAAATATAGAAGCATCAATACTGATATATAGATTTACTTAATAATAAAATTTGTGCTGATGTGACATCAAATGATATGATCTAAAATGATACGAGCTATCGCATAACGAAGTATATATATAATCTTCTTATAAGAAATTTCAAATTACGACATTAAAATATTTTAAATAAATCATTCAAATAATTAAAATTAAACTTTTAAATTTTAAAAATAAATGAAGAACATAAAAAAAATCAATGACATATTTACAAGAATTGTATACTAGAAAAAATAAGATCTAAGCCAGCAGTCCTGAACACAGAATCTACTGTTTCACAGAACTAGTCATTCTTCCCCAGTCAACAACTTACGCTCATTTCATCTACCCCAGAGGAATGGACGGCTGAGTCAACCTCTAAAATTGCCACAACCCGGCATTGAACCCAGAACTCTAGAATTCAACTAAACCTTCCTTCGCGCGTTCATTTTTTACCCTTTACGATTAATTAACAATTTAAATGAACAGAGAAATTAAACAAAGTAAATTGAACAATTTAGATGCAAAAACTTTGAATTAAAATTTCAATATTTAAATATTTTTATATATTTTTGCGTACCAATTTAATGTATTTTTTCGTTGTGTCAAATATTTTTATTTTCGTTTTGCTCTCAATGTTAATTGCTTAATCTTTAATTGTATGTTCAACTTATTTTAATTATTAATTTTTGACTTCATGATTTGATTATGAGAGAAATAAATACATAAATAATTATGTAAATAAATAAATACAGTGAGTGAGTTAGTGAATGAGTGAGTTAGTGAATGA
>JAQIXG010002190.1:0-18526 GCA_034700105.1 Oconnorella tubifera | reverse complement strand
ATAGATAGATAGATAGATAGATAGATAGATAGATAGATAGATAAAAAAGTATATTATATATGGATTAATGTATACTATAGTATATATTTAAGATTTTCTAAGTATAGGCCAAACATTAAGATCAGATATAAATGAATATCCATAGGCTACATAGCTAAATGAATAGAGATCATTTCTAGGCTTGTGGTCTGGATTATATTTGCAGAACGTACATTGATATAGGTCTGTATACTACGGTCTGGTTTAGTATACAATCTATGCATAGGGCCCTTTATTTGTAAAACTTTTTGATAGGACTACTCCATAATAATTAGATCAGAATTATATTATAATCTACTTACGTTATATATGAAAGGTTTGCACAAAGTCAATACGCAAATAACCATTAGATCTAAATTCATCAAAATTTATAATGACGTCACAAATTACGTCAGCTTTTTCTCCGACGTTGATGCAATTGGAAGATAATTTAAAATGTGACGAAAACAATCGATCTCTGACGTCATCAGACGATATGATGACGCAGCAGATCTACGTCACGATTTACGCGTTCAGCGCGAACGGTGAAGGTCAAATAGATCTATTTATAGACGACCTTGTGGCGGTAAATTCTGACCAATCAGAAGTGAACGGTTGGTTGGTTGGTGAGAATAAAACGACAGGATTGGTCGGTTGGTTTCCTAAGGCCTATATTTCAGTGGTCAGCAATAAAGAGCAACAACATCAACAACAACAGAAGCAACAACGAGAACAACAACAACATCAACAACAACAACAACAATATCTTTGTACTGAAAAGAAGAATTATAATATTCAACAACTGGAGAGTAAACTAAATGATCATCTTAAAACTTGTAATAGTAAGTTATATTTCATACTGTATGTTTTAAGCTTATACTGCAATAGTCGCATTTTTATATTCATCATTTTCATTTAAATAACGTCAATTATAAATGTAATACAAGCTATACAACCGAGATTGTATAGGCCTATACTTACTGTATGTTTACATATTCTAGGCTACGTAGCGGTGTACGCTTATTTGGGTCAAAAAGATGGAGAGCTCTCATTGGTAGTTGGTGACGTCATAAAAGTATCCGAGGTTTCAGAGAGTGGATGGTGGAGGGGGGAGTGCGATGCGAAGGAGGGATGGTTCCCGGGGAATTATGTCAAGGTAAATTTGGGAATAGTGTGGGGATGGATATAAAGTTAAATATATGTTCCCAATTTATGTTAAATTTATGGGATCTCTTTGCTTATGTACAGTAAGCCTAAGTTACTTACTTTTGTTTTTTGATATAATTGATTTATGATGCAACTTTTCAGCTGATAACTAAAGATTACAGCACAGAATTTATTAGAAAAGAAAGATCTTTGTCTTGCGATGAATCTGATCAGGCAATGAATCGAAGAGACAAAGACAGAGGTCTGTTTTTTTATTTTTTATACACGTGTGCAAATTAGCTAAATTATTTACATGCATAATAACTTCTATAGACTTATTAAAAGATACATTATATATGAATAGCTTATCTTAAACTCTATTAAAGTCTAATGTTTATAGTAATACTAATATTGCAGAATAGATTTGAAAGAAAATCTACAGTTTATTGTAAAAGCTACTAGGATGTAGTTATAAGCCATTACTAGTATAATGTAGTTATAGACATTAATGGTAGTTTTGTGTTTTCATGTTTTATCAAAAACATATTATGACTCAAGGTAATATTACTTTGAATTTCACCAACAGTTATATTATAATGGCTTTGTTGGAAAAACTGAAAATATTCTGTAATATTAAAGTTAAACTGACATATAAATAAAACAGTTATATCGTATGGAAAAATATATCTTACATTGGATGTATATTTGAAACTATAGACTTGTTAATTGCTAACAAATTACAGCTTTTATATATTTAATTTATATATTTATTTATATATAATATTATATTTAATATCAGGGCACGCTGTTCATAAAAAATCCATGATGGCTTTCGCTAAATTTCGCAGCCAAACTTTACCCAGTAATCTCCACGAAATCGACTCAGAGTCCAGCAGTAATAACAGTAAAGACTTCTCCACAAAAAGTCCCAAAAAACGCTGGAAACTTACTATCACAAAGTTACCCTCGCCGAAATTTACTTTTCTGAATAAAATGAGAAGATCTAAGAGCGTTGCGTCGCAGGATATTGAATCGCCAAAACTTTCCACTTTCTCGATAAAACCATTTGATTTCGAGTCAAAAAATGACGATTCTGTAAAGTTAAATGGAAATTTATCGACAGAAGTGATTTCACAAAGTGGTGTGAGTCTGAATTTGAGTTCTGTTTTAAATGGTAAGCCACCCGAAGTAGTTGGTCATGATTTATTCGAAACTGATAAAGAAAAAGTGGTGAAATCTTTAGATGACAATATTTACGAGAATATAGTAGCATCTGAAGTGGAAACAATTTACTGCAATGATTTATCAGTTAATGATGGTCATGAAACACAAGGTGTTGTTGAAAATGACACCACTTTGAAGAATTTTGAAATAACTCGAGAAAAACCTGAACATTGCAGTAATGGTAAAACTACAGATTTGACCAACTGTGATATTTCAAAACAAATTCTTTCTCATTCGACAGATGGCGATAATGTTGGTTTGAAAACCACGATCTTTGTTACACAACCAGTTAGTAATATGCCAGATCAAAATGTGGGCCAAACGAAGAAAAATAACACAAAATATAAACAAAAGGATGTTTCCAGTAATATTTGCAAGGACAATAATAACGTCAAACCATCTTCTCAGCTTAAATCTGTTGTGCGTATAACTAATGTATGCGCTGCACCTGCTCTATCATACTCTAAAAATGCAAATCCAATTTCTAAAGACTCAACTTCTGAAAATACATTTTTGCAAAATAATGAAAGAGAAAATCTCTCTTTAAAATCATATGTAAATAATGAAGTCGTAAATTATCCGAGTGATTTCTCGGATGAACAGAAAGTGCAAGAATCATCAGAAGAACTGGATATGCAAACAGATGCTTCTGCCTCTGATATGGTCATATCTAAAATTCTTATGGAAGAAATTTCAAACAGATTCTCTGGTTCACGATTTTCTTTGGATAATATTTGTCTGTCTGCTCCTGATGGTTTTAATGACTCCTTCAGTCAAGATCAACACGACGATGATTTTACAAAGAATTCGAATCTAGTGAATGATTTTGATGATTCAAAAGTTTTGCCAAATGCAGTGTCCCCTAGTTCAAACCTCAATGGTTGCAATAAACTTGAAAATATGGTAAATTATAAAAGCGAAAGTATTGAGGCAAAGAGAGATGAAAATATGAGAGAAAGTGATTCAGTATTTCATTATGTAAGAAACGCAGGATATGCTAGAAATTTATCTCTCAAGTCTGGACACAATCTGCCATTTGAAGAGGTATACTTTATAATATTAATAATATTTGCAATAATATTTGTTTAGACTTGTGTATATGAAACCATTATATCTAAGTTGATATAGGAATTTGTATAATATTATTATTATTATTATAGAACTTATTTGAAAATACTTATGCCTATTTATTTATGCTTACCTAGTATAATTAAGCTTCCATTCTATTGAATGGAACAGTGTAGAGCTTTTAAACGAATTAATCTTATTAAGTTTCATTTTGTTCATTTCTAGGTTGGCGAAGAATCTGTTATCTAAATTTGCACTAATCCTCAAATCTTTCCTGAAATAACATCAACTTGTTCTCAACATATTCTTGCTTACTAAGAATTTCTAAATTAGAAATAAATGCCCATGAAATGTATTTATTTCACTTAATTGTAATAGCTACATTTGTGTCTCAAATAACAAGCTTTGTTAATAATGTTGTAATAGTTTTTATAATGGGAAGAAGACGATTCAGTTCCAGTATGCTAAATATGTACAGGCTAATAATAAAATAAATGAATATAAGCCTGTAGCTTAATGACTGTAAATATAAATTTGTACAGTTTTGTATGAAACAATACAACGGTATTATTTTACAATGTCACAATATGAACAATTCTGACAGTGTCTACTGAAATATTTCGCTATGCAAACTATATAATTACATTATTATAATATTTGCATTACAGCTGTCCATGTTTGCTATTATTGTTATGAACTAAGAATATCTTGGATCGCACTATTTGCTTGATGACGCAGCAGACAAAATCCTGTTAAACTCACAAAAGCCAATGCTATCAGAAATATTACAATACACAACAAAAGTCGACTTTTATTTGTGACCCCATTAAAAATAGTCTCGTTATTTGAATACAGAGTATTATACACTAATTTATCTTCTACGTTTACAACTTTTATTTTTAAAATCGCGAAATCATGTTGTGGTGGGTCCCCTTGGTCAGTTGCACATATTTGTAACTGGTAGTCAGTTTTGGTAAGTTTTATAGGATCATTAACAAAAATAATCCCAGTGTTTGGGTTAATCCAAAACAATTCAGATCCATTGCCTCCAGTTATTTTATACCGAATACCATTCTCAAATATGTCGTCCGCATCTCTCGCCAGTACAACCGCAACGTTTTCATGCGTCCGCACTTTATTCGATACCGTTGCGGTATCGTTACCGTACCGGGGGAATATAAATACAGGTTTATTATCATTGATATCATTCACGTGAATGGTAACATTAGTAGAGGTTGAATAGGAATCGATACCCTGAGACTTAGCGAGGAAAACCAAGCAGTATTCTGAGATAATTTCTCGATCAAGTTCCTGTTTTGTTGATATTTGTCCAGTGAAGTGATCCACATGAAATACCATTGAGCTATCTGTGGGATCAAATCCATAGTAGAAAACATCAAAAGGAGGCGAATCTTTATCATAAGCAATGATTACTCCAACTTCTGTACCAGCTGGTTGGTTTTCATCGATATGGAAGATATAATGATCAGAAGTAAAGTTCGGGACTTCATCGTCAACATCTAGAATTATTAGTGTAATTCTTACACGGGAAAACCTTGGTGGATTTCCTCCGTCGTAGGCAGAAATGGTAAAATCGATAAGTGGTGTAAGTTCGTGGTCAAATCTAATCTTGCTGGTGACTTCACCAGTGGTAGGTTCAACTTCAAAAAGATCCTTAGATGCAATGTCATCTAGACGGTATCTAAGTTCACCGAATAGTCCGGCATCTCGATCAGTGGCGCTCACATTCAACACACTACATCCAACCAAATTGTTTTCTTTCAAAGAAGCGAAGATTCTCTCGTCCTCAAACTCGGGAGCATGATCGTTGAGATCCATAACTTTTACTCCAACTGTTACAGAGTTTATGAGAGAAGGACTTCCGTGATCACGACAAGTTATGATGAGAGAGTATTCCTGATTGCGTTCACGACCTAGTCTGACTGCTGTGACTACCTTATACTCTCCCGGGTACATTTTCATAAGCACAAACTTATGATCGTTGATAAAGCAATAAAAGCGACCGTTTGTGCCACTGTCTTTATCAGATACATGGATGTGAAGTACAAAGGTCCCAGCTTCAGCGTCCTCAGAGATGATGGACTGATTCAATGCTGAGTGGGTACTGTATGAAATGCTCGGTGGGTTGTCGTTAATATCAGTAAGACGGACGGATAAAGTCCCATATGATGTCATTGGTTCGTGTCCGCGATCCTTCGCTACTATTGTCAGTAGATAATCTACTTGAAATTCATAATCCAGATCAGATTTTACGAAGACTTTTGCAGTTTTTCTATCGATACCAAAGAGATGACCGTAATCGCGGGTTGTTTCTTGGGAAAAGCTAAACCGGATCTGTCCATTTGGTCCTTCATCTAAATCATTAGCTTCGACTGATGCGATGATTGAGCCATTCTTAAGATTCTCTGGTATAACGACTTCTTTAAGAGAATCAAGCACAAATTCTGGACTGTTATCGTTAGCGTCTAGAAGAAGAATTCGAACTAACACTGAACCAGACCTGGGAGGGATTCCACCATCTTCTGCCCAGACTATCAACTCGTACAAAGGAATTCTTTCTCTATCCAACTCTTCTCGCAATACAAGTCTGACTTCTGTCCCACCGTCAACACGATTACGAATATTCAACTCAAAGCCAGTCTCATTCACGGTGTAGTACCTCACGATGCTGTTCTTCGTCGTGTCCAAGTCAGTCGCCTCTCCCAACGATATGATCGATCCTCTCGCAGCTGTTTCGTAAACGCTTCTAACGATAATCGATTTCTCGAATATCGGTGAGTTGTCGTTGATATCTATTATCTCAACATTGATTTGGATCATTTGAAAGAACTGGACGGGATGGAGGACAAGATGAAGTTTCAGAACACAGACTTGGTGTTTATGTGAACAGATGGTTTCTCGATCGATAACTTGGGTTGTGGTTATGATGCCGGAGTTCTCGTCAATTGTGAATAGCTCTCCGTGAGTTAGTAAGTTATATCGCATCTCTGTTTGAGTGTTTGAGGTGTGAGAGTAGTTGCGATTGATGTAATCCTTGGAAATGTCACCGACAAAAGTTGCAACTGGTTGCTCCTCGATCAAATAATAGTCCAAGATGTCATCGAAGCAAAATATTTTTGCGTATAAGAAGGATGTACACAGAATAAAGTTATTGAGACTGCTCTTCATTGTTTTAGTATTTATCGCTATATAATAGGTCTAAATTGAAAATAGCTATGGACTATAGCAGAGGCCTAATCTAAGTAATTTGTGTTTTTAAGATTTATATTAAGTTGGTACTTTTTATAGCATTAATTGTATTATTTAGCGCTACCTCTATACGTATTTTAACAGTTTTATAATATGATAAGTCTAGTTAAATATGGCATTATTAAATATGACACATTTAAGTGAAAAATATTAAGTGTACCACAGTTGCTAAGCTGAGCATCCTTCTTCAGCTTATCCACCAGATCAACTAACCCTCTCTTATAAATACAGTTGTAATAAACTCATCCATCAAATACGCCAACGTCAATTTATTGATCAATAGTCTCTCTTGGATCGATTGAAGGAAGACAGAACACGGCTCGGTAACGAGGGAGGCTTGACCGAGGGACGGTCGCGCTCGGACGTTAATGGGCAAGATTGACGACAAAGAACGCTCTCGTCAGACTCGAGATTGAGTTATATCTTCTCTGTAATGCAATAGAGGGTCTTTTGTCGGGCTGATTTGTCGTCGTTTTGTGCTCGCAGCAGAATTCCACGATTTTATAAAGTTGTCTTTAGGCGTCTTGGTGGGTGATTGGTTTTATGAATCAATCAAATCAATCGATCAATCAGTCGATGATTCATGAAGTCAATCAATTAAGCGATCGCTCTATCAGTCGATCCCTTTATTATTTAAACATTCTGTAACAATTACAACTATTTATTCTAGTCTCAGTAGTAGAGCCCATAAAATATGCACAATACCGATAAGCACATATTTTACTCTGGGTTTTATCTTTCAATGAAATGCTCGCAAAATGAGTGGATTTACATTTCTTTATTTTCTCGAAAGATTCTAGGTGAGGGAAGGATGAAAAGCTTTTGTTTAAGTTTTCGTACATTAAGCATCTGTTGAATCAATGCAGAACTAAATGTAAGATAATATCGAGTCTGGTTTACTCACAGATTCTCGTGTTTTAGCATTTGTAGATATAAAATTGGTAAAAATAATAAATATGTTTTATTAAATAATAAACTCTGACGTATAATGCATTAGTTTAAAAAGTTTTTTTTTAAATTTCTGCCAATTGCTGTGTTAGGCTTATCGTTATTGTTAGGCATACAAGGATTGAGTTAAAAGCATAGTCATTACTAGTCAAAGTCGTAAAATAAAGACTCAGCTAGTCATAGTTATAAGCCATGAATATCAATCTATATTAACAAATAATTTGAAATAAATAAGTTAGTCAAACTAGCATTGGAATATTTCGAGCATAAATCTGTATATTATCCGAAATTTAGTTCTGGTTCTCGCAAACTCGATACACTCAATAAGAGTTGAAATAATAGCAGTCAGATTAGGCTGCATAATGTAATACGTTAACGGTTACTGTCGCGGCGTGTATAATTGAACTGATCTGTTAACTCATAGCATTAACTGTGGTAACTTCGCGATAATTTTATGTAACCGAACTCACAAAATTATGCATTGGAACTTATAGCGTTTAAAAAGTTAATGTTGTCAATAAAGCATTACTGTAACAGAGCAGTAACGTTGCAGTAATAATATTACGGAAAAAGTTAACGTTAGATTCACGTTGCAATTTAAAATAGCAGAATAGGATTTTAAGCAGGAGGGAAGATTTATGTGAAAATTTATCACTGATCATGTAAACTAGTAATTTTGCTTCAAATTTATATATATCTCTGGCTTAATATGAATATTTCAATTGTAATCTGTTTTAGAAGAAGCCCCTACATCTATAGGCTTATTATAGGTCACAGTGTAGGCCTGGGATGCGTGTAGTCCTATTGGCTTATAATATAAGTTGATAACATTGCAACATAGGCTGCAGCGGCAGATGATACTTGTGGATTTAATTAAAGATTGCAAAACCGTACAAGTGATATATCTGTTTACAGTGTGTAGAAAATCATTAAGCTTACCGTAGATAATTCTGATATATTGCCAATAAAGGTTATTTAATGTCAAAACACGCAGTATGGACGTATGGGGACACTTTTAGTGTGGAAAATATCAATTGTCAACTTTTCCAAGAGACTACTAAAAATCAATGAAACAGTCGTTTATTTGATCGAAAATAATACGACTAGTTTCTGATGATGTAGAATTGCATTTAAATTATGTGAAATAGGCTATTCTTTATCATAACTTATGATGGAATTATTCTTGGGACGTATCATACATTTGTGTTGGTCAGTGGGTTTTTTCATTGTAATGTCAACCTGTTTTATGCGTGCAGTGCAGTCAACAAATGCAGAAAATTCTACGAATATTGTCATAGGTTTGTCGCTTAGTTAAAAGCTATAGTTAACTTTAGATTGTCTTTAATATATAGCCAAGACAATATATGAAATCCGGATTATATTTTGAGAAAGAAATCTCAGAAGTCGAGATATAGGATTTAGCTTTAACTATATATAGGATTAATATAACTTTATAGTTTTAATTAATGATTGACAATCATAATTTTTTCTGTACGAATATGATGATTAAGATGATTATGATGACGACGATGATGTTGGCTATGACGATGACTGATTATTTCTAGGTGTCTACTCTCCCTCGTCCGTTACTTTTTCACTCTCAAAAATAATGTCTGAGTTATGGAATGAACATTTTAACAAAACTCTTTCACTCAGTAATAACAGGACTTGGAGAGTCAGTCGCGTGCTGATTCTCCACGAATTTGCTCATTCAATCGAAGGAATACAACAAGGTAGGTAGGCCTACAAACTTTATGCTGAATTAGGCTACATGAAATTTATTTTACAAATATGTCGTTTTTGCAAATACCAGATGTTACATGTATACTTAGATAAGGGCGATCGGTCGATGAGCATTGCTGCCTTCATCTGTAGGACTTGCAAGTGGCAGGAGAATAAAGCGCTAATAATAAAGAAATTTAATTTAAATAAAATCGAAATTGATCTAATTTAACTTGAATAATAACTCTGAAAGTCCATGAAATGTGAATCCTGGACAGCTGAAAACTTTGTCAGGATTATACGTCTATAGAGATACTAAATTTAGCCTGATATGAGATTGCAGGTCAAATTATACCTCAATCAGTTTTGGCTATTAAACCTGGATCAGGTAAAATAGTTCTAAGCATGTTTAAAGTAGAATGCAGCAGCTGATTTCTTAAAGATTTTTGCTGCTGCATTTCCCTAGCACTCAATTATTACTGTACTTTGACTTTTGTCCAATAATTTAGCCTCGGATTCTATATAGTCTGGAAGGTACAGTCGGTCTATTCTATATCTGCAGTAAAGTATACCAGGTAGTATATGTTTGGTGTTTCTATAAATCGCATAAAAGTTGCAGAAGAAACTCTTTCTCGGTCAGTTTTCATTTTTGACCCTACTGACCCGACCCGGTTGATGCAAATTCTTGACTTTTCAACAGGTCAACTAGAGTGAAATATAGATTTGTACTTTGACCAGAATTTAATATACACTTTGTCCAACATTTCCAAACGATGATTGATCTTGTATATTATAACATTAAGTCTAAAGACAAGAAAACATCTGGTTTGCCTGTCAGAAAGGTGAGGGGGAGGGGAGAGATAAAATATTGCGCTTATATATTTTCAATGTTACACAGAGAACTGAAAGCATTTTGTGTTAATTTTAATTTATTCTTGTGTTAAATTATATGTTAATCGTTTATGCATTGTTTATGCATTGTTTATATAATTTGTTTATGTAATCGTTTATGCGCACTTTTTTTTATTTTGTTTATTTATTTTTTAATTTTTGGTTATTGTTCTTTTACTTGAAGCTACAAATGTTATAAAGGAATCATCAATCGCCATTCTCATTGGCCCGTACGACTCTATCCTCCATCTTGTAGCGTCACACACACAAATTGCCTACGTCATCATAGACTGTCCATCACGTGATGTTGTTTACACAGCTGGGCTACTGTACATGCAGCCTGACTGCGAGACAGTGCAGTGGGCCGCGGCTGATCTAGCCCAGCTGTACGCCTGGGAACAGGCTGCTGTGCTGTATGACTCATTGGCCGGTTAGCCTATATGCCTATATTCAAATCTAAAAGTTAATGATTTAAATTCAATTAATTCTTCAAATCGTGGACAAACAAATTCATTTTAGGAAATTGTCTTAAAAATACCAATTTTGCAAATAATGAAATGATTGATTTTTAGTCTATCAGGATTTGTTAACTTTAATATCTATTTTGAAATCATGGTTTAGTTTTATGTTAGTATATTATTTATTAGTTTAGATAATATTATAAATAAATTAAGTAATATTTATCTAGGCGTGAGTGTTGCTCGCAGACTCATGTCAATACCAAACATGATAATGGGGGCGTGGTCTCTACAGGCCACGGAGGCGGGGCTTATAGATCAGTTATTGGTGATTCGTCAGCTAGGTATTAATCGCCTAGTAGTGGCCTGTCAATCAAATCTTTTTGCCCGCCTTCTCAGGGCGGTAAGTTTTGAATTGTAATTATTTTAATTTAGGCCTAGTTTAATTTTGACTAAATTTGAAATAGGCATATTATAAAGATATTTATTTTACTCAGAATAGAATTAAGCAACTGAATATTATTTATTTATTTATGATTATATAGTTTTAAATCGTGCATTGGGGTTTAGTTTAAAGTTAAGCTTATGAACATAACTTCTGTTAAATTAGGTTACTCTCTCCCTTGTTATAAGTTATCATTATTTCAATTTTAATTAATGAATTAAATTTTGTTTCATTTACTTTCTGCTGCAGGCATTACGGTTAAGTATGTTATCTGATCGTTATTCCTGGCTCTATGTTAGTCTGGTGAGCCATTTTGTATACTTACATTTATACTAAACTGTACTCTTGTAATCTTTAACTGTACACTTAAAACCAAGCTAGTACTTGCTTTAACTGTACTTATATTTACATTCTGCAGCTTTCAACTGAAGCAGCAATTTGTAGTTTTGGTAACTTGTTCATTGCAAAATTTTAGTTTATTTTTTATATTTTTGCGCTATTAATTTGATAGCAATAGTTTCATCTAAAACTGTAAAGTCATTTTTATACTCCTTGGCTTTATTTTCAGACTATTCTGTGTTTTAATTTAATAGAAAATAACTCTTTTTAATCTAATCCAGTTTGCAGACTTTTCAGACGAGAAAACTTGTTTGATTTTTAATCAGGTGCTCGCTCCAGTGTTGTTTACATTCTCTGGTTATCTATCAAACTACAAACTTTTATCTCTTATCACGCTAACAAATTACTCTCTAACTTTCAGGGAGTGCAATAATAGAGAGGAATCTAAGATTTAAAAACAAGGAATAACCTTTAAATTTGTTAAATTGCATTAATTGTTTATATAATTCATTATTTAATTAATTGATTTGTTTTCAAGAATGCCGAATCGATCAACTTTGAGCCCTACTCCTATACTGAGGTTAATTTGACGACCTTTGCCCTCCCCTTGCTTTGGGCTCAAAATTCAAATATCCCTCAGCCAATCAAAAACGTTTTACAAGTTGGGTTTAGTGGATACGATGATAACGTCACTGACGGCGTTGCTAACAGAGCCTTAGCGACGGTTGCTAGTGATACGGTTCGGTTGCTAGCGTTATCATTACGGCATATGGTAGAGGCGGGAAGCCTCAATTGTAGTAGGTTCTGTTTGAGTGTAAATGCTGCTGATATCATCAGAATACTGAAAACAGTTTGTATTATTTATGAGCTTTTTTATTTGAATTCTAGCAGCAAAAGTTACTAATAATCTTCATGATGAATTGAAAGAGTGAAGCTCTTCCTGAATTGCATCATAAATTCAAAATGTGATACATGTATTAAAATTCCATTAATAAATTGCTTAATCACTAAGTGAAGTCCTATTTAACCGATATCAATTTATTACAAAAAAGTCATTGCAATTTTTAGAGTTTGTTCCAAGATATTCTTTCAATAATTCAAATTAGATTTTGCAATATTGTTTCAGGAAGCTAATAGAATGAGTCTAGTTTTTGATGCAGCGTCCAATAAAAGAAAAAATACAGTTTTGAGTGTGCGTTCACTCACATTAGCAGGACTGGAAGAGGTTCCTAGTTGTACTTTATACTAGTTGTACTTTATATGAACTTAGATAGGTGAATAAATTTATTACTACAGAATCTGATAAAATTTTGCTGTTTATCAAATGAATTGAAATTGATTATTCTTAAACTTTAAGCTAGCAGGAATACATATTTGTAATATATATTGTGTATGATTATATAATTAAATTAAGGTGTAGGTAATAATGCATTTTTAGATCTGATCTTGTTTCTACTAGATTGGTAAATGGAGCGAGAGCAGCAGTGACAATACAGCCAGTAGTAGATTAAAGATAACCAAGTACATAAATCAAACGCATCGTATACCTTTAAATCTACTGGAAAGAGGCATTATACGAATAGTCACTATAATTGTAACTATTCTCTTTAGTTACAATCATTTATCTTCTTTAAAATGCTAATAGTATTGATATTACTATTCTTTAAAATGAGTTAAGCGTTTTGCAGATAATTAAAAACGATAGAAATCTAATGAAATTGTTGTGTGCAATACTTTCAATACTAAGTCAACTTGGTGTTTTTGACCCTGGATCACTATGGGGCTTATAGCAAATGCTTTTGCTTTAAAATGACAATTTTAGGACAAATAATACATTAAGCGTTTACCTATAAATCAGTAGCTCTTAAATTAATTACTCAATAGTATTGTCAATACTCAGGCGTTGTAGCTAATAAACAAAATGCCAGAGGAAGCATTAAGCTTTTTGTTAAATTTTTATTTGCCATGACCAGTAACTTCCTCATTGCAAACGCCAGAGATTTACTCAATTTTTTGACTTTTACCCCAAGGACTCTCCCTTCGTTCAGCTCAAGTCAGACCACAAATCGCGTACAGGCAATGACAGATACGAAGGGTTCCTCATTGACTTGATGCAAGAGATCGGCAAACGTATGAACTTTAAGTACGAACTCTACGAGTCTCCTGACGGCAACTATGGGTCTAAGAATGCAACGGGACATTGGAACGGAATGATACAGGAACTGATTGTAGGGGTACGTTTCCAATTATAGGATTTCATCTTGTAGTGGTTCTTTAATGCTAATGAAAGTTTACTTATTTTCGCGTAATTTGAATTTAAGTACTATGAAATAAAAATTATTTTCAATGTTGAATACAATATGAAATTCAAATATTAAACTAATTTATGCTTGATTTTTATCCACATTCCACCCCAGAATGCAGCCATGTGCCTTGGTGCTATATCAATAACATCAGACAGACTCGGCGCTGTCGAATTCTCAAAACCCTTCAAGATGAAAATGTTCAATTTCCTTGTTAAAAAACCTGAGATCCGGGCGACCATCTTCCAATTCCTCTCCCCCCTTTCCTCCTATGTCTGGCTGGCCATCCTCTGCAGTCTCGCCACCGTCAGCGTCCTACTGTTCCTCCTCGATTTCTTCAGTCCTAACAATCCCACCGACCCTCACGGTCCCGAGTCTTTCAATCTCCAGGAAAGCGTTTGGTTCATCTACGGTTCCCTTGTTGGTGGTGGAACCGAAAGGGTACCGAGGACAATATCCGGTCGGTTCCTCACCAGCGCCTGGTGGTTCTTTGGTCTGATCATAATCTCATCTTACACCGCGAACCTGGCTGCGTTTTTAACCATCAGCAAGATCGACAATCCCATTCATTCTGTGGACGACCTTGCAAAACAAACGACGATTAAATACGGGACAGTTCGGAACACCTATGCGATGTCGATGTTTAAGAATTCCCAGTTGGAGGTGTTCCAAAAAATGTGGGGCTCCATGCAACTGTGGAACACGCTGGTTAATGACACTAAGGAAGGGTTAGAGAGAGCGAAACAAGGGGATTATGCTTTTATTTGGGATGTCCCAATTAACGAGCATATCGCCAATCATGAGTGCGACGTGATTGCCACAGGGGATCCATTTGATGAGAAAGGGTACGGTATAGGTGTGCCACAGAGGGCCCCGTACAGGGACCATGTGTCTAAGGTTATTTTGAAGTTGAGTGAGAGCGGGGTTATGAAACAGTTGGAAAATAAGTAAGTTTTTGATGATTTGCAATTCAATTAGTGTAGAAATTGAAATTTTTATGATTTGAAGACATACTAGGCACATTTTTACTTTTTTGCATTAATATTATATATAGGTTTGTTGATATTTTGACTGTTTATGTTTATTTTGACCGTTTATTTTATTCCTCAGATGGTGGGACGCGGGGGAATGTGAAGACTTTAAAGAGTCTTCAACTGCTAAAGATAATCCTGCCCTGAATCTGTTCAATGTTGCCGGAGTGTTTCTATTACTAGCCACAGGGGTGGTACTCAGTCTCATAGCTGGACTGGCTGAGTACCTGTTGGCCCATTGTGGCAAAAACAAACAGGCCAGTAAAATCTTACTTTCTTTTTAATTTTCTTTGTTTGATGTATCAGTACGATTGGATTACTTTAGTAGTATGGCAGGTATAATTGTACAGTTTTACTGAGTGGAACCATTACGTGTAATGTTCAGTACAAGAGGAGAACTTGTAGGTTAGAATTAGGATTAGAAATAGCGTTAGAAATTCGATTAGAAATATGGATAGAATTTGGGTTAGAATTTTGGTTAGAATAGCTAGAATTAGAAGTTAGATAGGGTTATAACAAGGGTTATTCCGTAAAGATTATATTTGCAGTAGGATATTTGAGTATACCTTTCAAGCAAATATTTTCTGCTAGTATTTGCTTTTTTTCTGTCAACATTTGCGACATTTTTCCACAATTTCTTTTCAGCAGAAAAAGCCGCACCGTCTCTCAGTCAATGGTATTTCTTCCCCTTCTTTCATTCTCGATGATCACAACACAGACAAGATTAACGGTAACCACAACGGATTGAATCATCCACGGGGGCATACTGATTCTAATGGATCGAATCATCCACTGGATCATAATGGATTGAATCATCCACAGGGGTGTAATGATTTTAATGGATTGGATCTAGAGGGTCATATAGATTCTAATGGTATTCATTCTGGCAGTCATTCTAATGAAACAACTCACAGTATAGAGTCTAGTTTCAATGAAGACAGCGTCTAAAATTTAGCGTTTTTAATCGTGAATGCAACTCCAATACTGCATTTGAGTTTAATAATTAATTATATAATATGGACAGTACTATTATAAACTGTATATTAAATGACTGATTTAAAATGAGGGAAAACCCCTTTATAAGTATTTGTTATTTATTTTAATAATTTAATTTAAATATATGAAGATGTTTTGCAAAAATTACTTCTAAATTTAATTCAATAGTTTGAAAAAGAAAAAAATTAAATATCAGTTTTTTCCAGTTAAACCACCGCCCTCCCTCTCTCTCCCCCCCCACAGTTGAAACTATGAATTAAACGTTGTGTGTTATTAAGTTCAGTTGAATAATGTTACTCTTATGTCATTATGATAATTCAGTTTATTAAGTTACTTGTCTTATAGAACGATCAATGTTTGATCATTTAACGAATGATCAACAATATTTTAATTGACTTGTGATCAAAGTTTGATCACAAGGTCAATGATCAACGATGCTTTAATTGACTTGAGATCACAGTTTGATCTCAAGATCAATGATCAGCGATGCTTTAATTGACTCGTGATCAAATTTTCTTCAGCTTTCAGATAGCACAGACTGACTACAGGAAATAATTCATCTCTGTGACTGTCCATGTATCTGAAAGGAAAATAAATATGCTCGGGAGAAGGGTACGGTACGAACAGAGAACTAGATAAAGGCTTGGTAGAAGGGAACAATAGGAAGAAAGAATATAGAACAAGATATTAAACTAGATGCTTGGAAGAAGAGTACATCAGGAAGAAAGATCAGAGAACGCGATGATAAACTGGCTTGGTAGAAGGGTACATCAACAATAATGCTGATCAAATGAATGCTGGGCAGAAGGGTACATCAGGCAGAAAGATGAGAAATGAATGCTTGGTAGAAGGGTACGCACTCTAGAAACATCTGTAGATGCTTGATGAGATGTTTCCTTGTCTCTGTCGCTAGCCCCATGCGAGACAACAGGTCTGGTAGTTCCACTGCAAAATAAGAAAAGTCTATAAAATCAAGTTATAAATGTCATTTCAGTAAAAAACGCTGCAACTATATAACTAACTCAATATTTCACCGACTTGCTGCACCCTTTAGGCAGAACGACTGATGATGTTTTTATGAACAATATAAGACTTACTACATTGTAAATATAAATCTAGTAAATAAACGGATAGAAAGTAATTAATTAATTAATTACTTTAATAAAATAAATAAATTAACATAAAAGTTAAAGATAAAAAAACTCATTTTTTACCGAATAATCTCAACAAATGATGCGCCCCGTACAAACTAGATGCCCCCCCAACTGCTCCCCCCTCCGGCAAAATCCTCCAGTTTGAAATATCTCTCACCGCCACCGCCCTAATTGAATCCTGATCCGTATCCCTTAGCGATGTCGTCAATGACGACGAAGCGACACTTGACAACGACCCCAGTCGTTGCCGCGGAGATGACCCCCCGGCTTCATTCGAATATTTCGTTTTTTTTCTTTCGTTTTCAATTTTTATCTTTTTCGTCGCGTGAAGGGGGGATGTTTCCGCGGGACCCCCAGTGGAAAAAGAGTGGTCAGCCCCCCCCGAGGGGAAGTGTTCAAGGGGAAGGGAGTGCCGGGTGACCCGGCGTTCGAAGGTGACATCAGGATGGGGGTTTTTACGTTGGGCGGGGGGGTGATGGGCTTTTTGGGGGGTGCGAAAAGAGATTTCATCACTGCTGGAGTCATAACGTTCAGGGGGGCTGAGGGAGGGGGGGATAAAAATCGAGTTTGATAAAAGTTTTGTTGGGTTAATAATGTTTAGATTATTCTCTGGTTATCTATCAAACTGCAAACTTCTATCTCTTAAAAAAAAGTTGAGAAAAAAGTTGAGAGGACTTTTTATGAAAATAATTAGTGATGATGATGATGATAATGATGAATTAGATGGTCGGTCGGTCAGTCAGTCAATCAATCAATCAGTCAATCAATCAATCAGTCCATCAATCAGTCTGTCAATCAATCAGTCAGTCAATCAATCAGTCAATCAATCAATCACTCAATCACTCACTCGATCAAAGAATCGGTCAATCAATTTGTTAATCAATCAGTCAATCAGTCAGTCAATCAATAAATCAATTAGTAAGTCATTCCGATACATAACAATAAAGAAGTCAATGCTTACGTGCTATTGGACGCCTCGGTAAGTTGCTTGTATTGACTGCGTTCAATGTTATAGAGCAAGACAAGAGGCAAAGTGAAGTCAAATATCAGCCTAAGTCCATCTACCATCTCTTTACATAGGTCTATACTGTTAACAGCAACAGATTAGGGTTAAAATTCAGATTAGGGTTAGAATTCCAGTCTGTTTACCTTCTAACTAACCATAAACATAGTAGAAGTTTAAATATTTAAATATTATTAAATGTTAATTATTTACATGCAAGTTTAAAATTACGTTACATATAAATTACAATTTCTTTAAAAACGTATTCAAATTGCGTTAAATTAAAGTTACGTTAAATAATTACGTTAAATAAACGTTCAATTTAGCACCTTTTCTGAGGCCCCTGATGCTGGATGCTGCGTAAATGATGGCTTTTCTGTTTCTCAAACGTTTCACATAAAACGCCGACTGCAAACGTTTTAACGTAATTCTCTAGAATTGAAATAACGTTCTGTCTGGCTGGCAATCTCAATAGCTGAAACAACGCAAATAAAAATAAGAGGGGGGGGG
>JAQIXG010002189.1:0-18526 GCA_034700105.1 Oconnorella tubifera | reverse complement strand
AAAACAATTGGATGAAATTTAAAAAAAATATTGCATTTGCTACAAGGGTCTCACTTATAATAAACACAGTGTATATATATATATATATATTTTCAGAAACTGATCAAATTTATCATAACACTATACAAGGCAGCAAAAGATCAGATCCAAGAATATCAGGTCATAAGACACTAGTGATATCCCTGCACTGCATAAAAACAAATAAAATCATTATCATTGCTATACCATGCACATTATACAATAAAACAGTGAGTAGGCCTATATATACTCCAATGTGACAAAAATACAAATCGTGTTGTATCCTAAATGAACTTTTCACCACAGTAGAAAGTAATGACTGACACAAGTCTTAAAAATCTTACGCAGCATAACATTTTCTAATAAACAAACTACTTATTTTTCTTTTATCTGTTCTCGTTTTTTACTGTCCTCGTTATCTCTAATGCTGTCTTTACTCTGTATACGACTGCGCTGACTTTGTGACTTTCCTTTATCCGTTAAAGTCTTTAAGGACAGAATGTTTCAACAGCAATCTATAATTCATATTGCTCGAAGCAACACAAATTTTTCTGATCATTAGTTGAAAGTCGAGCCGCGTTTTAACGCTGAGATGGATCAAGAGGAGAGCACTTTCACGTTTCTTTGCTTTTGTCTTGTTATCAGACTGTTCTTTTCTATTGTTATTCTTTTGTTTACCTTCGTTTTCTTGTCGTTTTCTAAACTAATTGATAAATAGAAATGTTTACGTTATTATATAGCTGTCAATTACACTTCCGAGTGTTTTTATACTGTTTTTTATTATTTGATTATTCGTGAAGTTCTTTTCGATATGGAAAGTTTAGATATTCAACCTCGATTTTTTTTATTCTTAGAATTCGTTTATCATACTTTTTGGTATGCACTTATATATGTTATCTTATTTTATCTTTACCTTAACAAAATCAAACAGTTCATGTAAACAGTATATGTCAAATGATAAAGTACAAAATATAAGCAGATAATAATATTTAGTACACTTTAAACATGTTTTCATTGTATATACAATAGTTTACTAATTATTAAATTTTTGTTCTGTTGAAGAATCTTCATGCATTTTAATATAGGGATCATAACAATTATAATTGTTCGTTAATCACTCTTTTTTATTCAATACTTTCCATTTCCAAGACTATGTAACTTTGAAACTTTTACTACTACTCTCTTTAGAAACTAAAAATATTAAACGTTGCGATTTCTTCAACTTTTATGAGAAAATATAAATAATAATGCTGTTCTCGCCTCTTATTTACAATCTCATTGACTCCCTATTCTGCAATAAATTGTACCGACACTGAAAACATCTAAAGAACACCATTGAACAAACACGACTATTTACTGTAAGTCTTACAGATGTTGCTCAGTTATTCTACGAGTCCACTGGGCCGATTTTTCTCTACGTTGAAATGTAATGTCATCTCATGACAATGTTTGTTCTTCCTACAAACGGCCCTGACTATCCGCCACCCCCCACCCCACCCCGTTCTCGGTCCCCGTTTACCCGGCGTATCTCAGTACTCTACAGTGTTGTATATTAGGAGTCCGGATTGTTTCTTCTAAAGTTGAGTCCCTAAGGGTCGGATCAGGTCATAAAACATGAGGAAAAGATCAAGTCGACAGACAATTACACGGCGTTTTTTTTCTTGAAGGATTCTACAAGATGTTAAAGATTAAATTTATTTGAGCCCTTCATAAAAAGGAAAATTATGTGTACATAAATGGACAATGTAACTTTGCAACAAATGATGTTGTATTTTGAGTTAACCACGACTCCAAAAACCAAACTCTTAAATCTGATTGTTCTGAGTCGACCATAACTGTTCATTTTTGGGTTAGGATACATGTTAAGAGTTGAATTAGAGTTAGTTGTAAGATTACGGTTAAGTTTATGGTTTGTTATGGTTATTAAATGAATTGACGTGGCCGTTTTGTCGGGTTAATATACTCGGGCTCGTTTTGTCGGGGTATCATTTGTTGCTTCTCAAAGCAAAGAAGTTCTTTAAACGAAGCGTACTTTTGACTGTAACCATTTTATTCTTTCTCTAGATTGTCGACATTTCCTGTTGTATCGATAAAGACAGAAATCAAATGACCTGTCCATTACTCCTCAACTGTTGCCTGTATTTGGCATAAGGCATTGTCGTAATGCTATTCCCGTCAAGGGTCGCGGTAATCGAAATCCTTTCTTACATTAACTGAATCGATTCAGTCTATAATCTTCCGTCAACATTCATATTGCTGTGCACATACTTTCTCGATGTCGGATCCATATTATACGAAATAATTCAACAACAACAGTGAATACGTGTATTTATTTCAACACGCTCAATGTAAAATGTTTTTATACAATTTTTTCCATCTACAAGATTTACAGTTTTCAGCGTATAAATGCATAAATACGTTTATTATACGTCCTCAATTTTATTTTCTTAACTATAGCATGAAATAACTAATATTTTTTAAACTATCACTTCCTTACTGAACAAGATATTTATTCAATGCCTATCGAAGTTGAACATACACTGTAAATCAAAATAAGACTTTAACAATGAAATAATAAAAAACATGCAATTCGACAAGCGTAATACCAGAGGAAAGATGTATCGCTTCCTCTATACTTTTAGTATAGCTTCATAAAAATTCAATCAAGCGGCTTCATTCCCTTCCAGATAAAAAGTCTAACATTCGACTTTATAGTATTGTCTGCGTAATATATTTGCCTAATTATTGACCCCTGTGTTGACCCCGGCCGTCTATTACAGCTCGACCTTCAACTTTCGGCCAATTGTCAATTAGACGGAATTCCGCGGCTATCATTAAATTCCGAAAAACACAGTTTTGAAAGCATCGCAGGTCAATGGCGGCTTAGATAAAAGTTTAAATGAGGGTGCCACTAATTTATTTAGAATAGATATCAAATATCATACTAAGTATTAACATAGATTGATGCTATAATGCTATAATTTAACGCGGGATACTATCAATGTATCCCGCATAAATTTATAATATTATATTGTTGTCAGCTTATTTTAAAACTAGTCTTTTCATTCTTCTTCTTTCTAAATACTTAATAAAATATCAATGTTATTTATGCATCAAGTTCGGATTGTTATTACTTGCTAATTACTTCTTGGCAATCTCTCTCTCTCACTGGTGTCTTGTAGGCAATGTCATCCATCAAGCTTTTCAATTAGTTTCTCGACATGTTTAGTGCAAATAGATTACTCCACACGAGGCTGTGTCTCCGTTGTTGAAAAGAATCTTCATTTTCTTGGGTAACATATTGCTGGCTGATCGTTTAACCGCGTTCTTAGTCAATCAATCTGTAGTTTTTAATATTTCATTTTTGAATGTATTATATATATATACAGCAATAAATCATAGCAAGAGATAATTTGTTAGATGGAGAACTCTTAAATGAAGGTATAACTGTAACAATTAAATATAATACAATGAGCGCATAATAAGTGCTATATTTACTTGTAATAAAGTGCAATTTCTTTCATGCATAATAAGCTATTTCATTTGAAGTTGTTTAGAATAGCCTTCCTTTTTCTTGATGCTTCTTTATTCAATTTATAACTTAAATCTGTTTGTTTACATTTTTTGTTATTTGCAAAACAAGTATACGTGTAGAAAAGTTTTATAAAGTTATAAATATAGCATTTTATAAAACGATATGAAAAAATAATAATTTCTCGTATAAAGCTGCAGAGAAAAGAAGAAATGCAAAAACCTAATCTTCTATTTCTCGGGATTGCTCCCACTCACATTCTGCATTGCCTTGTATTGTATTGCTGAATCGCCACTGATAGATATTCTGATATATTTTTCAATTTTAAAAATGATTTTAATTATCTGCCGAATAGAATACGTACAGGTATCATGAACCATTATAGAAATAGAAAGATACAGGATAAAAAGAAATAGAAAAATAAATAAAAAGAAAAAAAGCTAAGGAGAAATATAAAAAATAAAAAGATAAGTGTAAAATTTTCAGAAGATAATATTTAAGAAAAAGAGTTTACATTTAATACTCTTAGTATAATTATCGTTTTATAAAATATGAAAGTACAATTAAGAAACAAATTAAAATAACTCAGTACTAATACAGTCAATTACATCATATCATTGGGTTCTTTTTATTTCAGATGAGTTGTAAACTTATAATATATTAGATATAAAATATAATTGATAATTGCCTATCTCTATATTCCTAGAACTTAGATTTCATTTCTTGAGGATATGACAGTAAAAATGTCAAACCATAAAATAATAATTTAGATATGAATCCGATACATTTAATGATATTCGCTCGATTTGACGACTGGAAATTGCGCGATCACGACTAGTTGAGCGACCTCGCGATAATAATGAGCGTAATGAACGAATAATTTAGTCGCGCGACGCTTTAGTTAGAACGCGATATGAATTTAATGTAGTTTTGCTACTACACGGTGAGTTATAAATTGTGGTAAACTGAGCGAGAGAAACTTTTTTGTTTCTATAGGGTTAAAAGGTCAAAATCATTTAAAATAACACTATTATTTCAAACCTTTCTAATACATGATATGTAGAAATTAGGTTTTATAGCTTTTGCATTGCGTTATATAAAGCATGATCATGTGTCGATTGATTAAATTCCTGTTGGTTTAATCCTGTAGCACTGTAAACAGCAATATGCTATATGGTTATGTCAAGCTTCCTCGTCTCATCTTAATGTTAAAATTATTCTATCATTTTTATCTCACCGCGTTATATAGCCAATGTGTCAATAATCGTTAGAATTAACTTAACAATGATATATGATCAAATATCATTAGGATCAAACTTACTATAACATCAAATTATAAGATCAAATTATATTAACATATTATATTAACTATTAACTATTAATTAATGTACTATCCAATTATATTAATTAATTTTCCTGTCAATAATTAATATTGACAGAAAAATTATGATATTATTGATAATATTAATAATAGTAACTACAAGAAGTTGATAATGTTGATAAAAATTTTATTCTACATTTATGATGGGTATTTTTGAATGTAGCTCAGTTCACCATGGATGGAGCCATTCTGAGGATAGGAACAAAATGTTCTTATGATTTCTACAGCAACTCTATAGGCAGCGGTGAGAGAGACCATAAAGTCAAACCCGTCTTACACAAGGACGAGAACTCTGGCAAGTTTTTCTCTCCTCGGTATCCTCAGAACTACCCTGCCAACTCTGCTTGCCACTACACCATCCACGGGGGAAGGTTAGAGAGAGTTAGGGTTGTCTTCTGGAACATTCAGCTGGAAACTTTAGAAGGAAGGTAATGAATGATGCTCTCTAGATAAAACGACCCTATTATGTTCGCTTTAAATATGTTAAATATATAGCACATACATTCTTATATGTTTACAATGATTCATAATTGTTTCCTTTTAATGAATTTACTGTGTATGTTTGTTTCTGTCAGTGGTGGTAGTAAAGACTCACTTGGTTTATTTTTACTGCATGTTTTTGACCGGGACAGCTTTTTTATTAGTGTTGCTGTAAGTGGCCTCATTATTAGTTACTAGGAGTTGAAGAATGATGCAATGAAATCTGGTTATTTATGGATGAGTGCTGTGTTATATAAATTTAAGGTTAAACTGTTCCTGAAAACATGTCAGAAATTATTGTTGCGCATTCTGCTTGCGAACAGAATGTTGATGATGGATCGATGTCATTGCGAGAAAGAAAGAGAGTGAGAGAGAGAGCGAGAGAGAGATCGAGACCGAGAGCGAGAGAGAGAGAGAGAGAGACAGAGAGAGAGAGAGAGAGAGAGAGAGAGAGAGAAAGAGAGATTATTTGATCAGAGATGGAATCAGTGAAGCATGTTTGACATAGTGCACCATTGTGGTATTGTATTGACAATCAGTTCAATGCTGTTGAATTCAGATAAAAACTGTTGCGCAATAAAACCTATTGTGTTTCATAGTATCCGTAGCTTTTAATTAAAGTTCATTATTGGATCAAAACAATAAAGAAAATTGTCAGAATGATTGATATTTTTAATGCAAATTATGCAGCAACAAATGATGTTGATCGAGGACTATGTTTAAATTGATTTATTTACATAAAATACTTCAATTAATCTTTAAGAAATTTTGCTTAAAAGTGAATCACATTGTGATTTACCAGTTTTGTATCATAATTTTTATTTCAACAAATACCGGTACATTTTAGCAATTCTCTAATGATATATTACAGTTATTGCCTATTGTATTACATTTAAAATTGAAGTTGAAAATCAATTATTAAATCTTTATTTCTTTATAAATAGGACTTGTTTAAGTAGTCCTGATGTTCTCTCAGTCCACGACGGGGGGGACCGGTCCGCTCCCCTGCTCGCCTTCTACTGCAGCACCCTCAACGGGGAGACCGTCGTCTCCACCGGGTCCACCCTTCACGTTAGGCTCACCACTGACGGGCGGGTCCAGAGTCAGGGCTTCGCGGCCGTCTACACCTTCGTTCCGCTGAATGTCCCTCGGTATGTCGCCGAGGAAAGCAAAGGGCCGCCGAAGACGCGACCTGGTGTTGAACCGTCTTCCTCGGGTAATATGAAGATATTGGAAAGTGATGCTGTGCCTACTCATCTTGTCATTAGCGGTAGGGCAGAAAATTTAAAATTTATTGCATTTTAAATTTGCTTCCCTTAATTTAAATGCTTATTATTACGATTGATTTATATTGATTTGTATATTTTGGAAGAAAGTGTCTATAGAAACTAATGTTATGAGATTGTAATTTGGATTTTACTTGTTTAATAAATGTTAATCTTATTGATAATATCCTTGGTCTAGATAACTCTTTGTTTGGATTCAATAATCGACTTACGTGACATCATTTTGTCATGATTATAGGAGAGTTATGTTAATTCAACTGATTCTGTTTTATTCAATTAAAATTGCTGCAGCCTATAATGTAATAATTCTGTGTAATCATTCATGTCAGATCAGTAACAGTTCCTTTTATTTTCTATATTTTTTGATAATCAGATCAATTTTGACGATTTTTGTATTAAAAAGTTATGTACTTCTCCTGAACTTTATTTCAGAAAGTGCATTATTTTCGAGTTTTATTTGTTACTTATGTAGTTTTTCTCCTAAACCTTGTTTCAGAAGCAGGTCCCATACCTCAGAACAACCCTGGTGATTCTCCCTTCGAACACCCGTTGGCAAGACATGATGACCTAGCTCCTACATCTGCGGGTTAGTGGGGACATTTGTATTTGTAGCCAATTATTTGTTTTGATGTAGCATTATTTTTATAGGTAGCCAGCTATGTTTTGATGTAAATTGATTATGCAATCAATTTCTTGAATTATTGTAGAAATGTAAAAGATTTCATTATAAAATGTTGTTTGCATTTTGTTTTCGAGTTTTATTTTACTGATGTAGTTTTTCTTTGTGTTGATATTTTCTTATAAGTTCTCTGTAACTTCTATCTTATGGTTTTTTTTATAATCTACTAGATCTGATAATTTATTTTGATTACATTTTAATTGCTCTTTTAAATCTACGCTTTTTATAATCATAATTGTCACAAGTAATTCAATCATCTTGTTATCATGTTTATAAATATTAGTATAATGTCACAATTTCAATACTTTTCAAATATTGCATCATTATTATTATTGCATTATTTATGACATCACCCATATAATGACATCATTAGGTCCAGCTTGCGAATACGACTACATGAGCAGTCGGAGCAGATCTGGCTCTTTCACGTCACCCCTCCACCCAGAGCCTTATCCTCTAGATTTTGTCTGTCAGTACACGTTCCAAGGAGTGGATAGGGAGAGGGTTCAAATCATCTTCAAAGAATTCAATCTCAGCTCCTCGCAGTCTGTACCCGGGGAACAAACAATGTAAATTCATACTATATTTTATATTTTTCCTTATCTTTATTTTTTGTATAAATTACAGCCACGAACTGTACGAAACTGGCATTAATAAACTTTGCAAAATCAAAAATTAAGTATCTGAATTAATGACTATAGGGTATAGTTAGTATCATAGCTATTTTGTAGTCATATACATGACTGTTGGAAGTTATTTTATATCAATTTCATTTTCAATTGCATATCATTTATAGTATAGTTTTTATTCTCAATACGAAGATAACTATCAGAATTTGAAATATGACTAGGACTTTATGGCCATATAATTTTTCTAAAGAGCTCTATTTGTATTAAATTTTATTAACCCTACTAGTACCCCAATCTTACAATTAGGATTTCATATCTAAATAGGTTTATTAATAACGTGTTTAAATATTGTTTACAACTTTTTTTAGCTGTGATGAGTTTGACTCGGTCTCCATTAGCGTGCTGCTGCGTGATCAGTGGCGTGATATAGGCGTCTACTGCGGCAGTAAGCGCCCGCCGCAGCTCATGAGCCCCGAGCACAAGCTAGTCGTTCGATTAATCTCTCGATCAGATAGGCCGTCGCTAGGTTTTATGGCAGATTATAGTTTTGTAACAGGTAGGCGCCGTGACATATTAATTAACAGAATTTGTTAAAATTAAAAACTAGTGAAAATGTAAACAATAAAAGTCGCTTATATGTCTCTATATAGAGATGACATGGAACAGTGACTTAATTTGAATGCCATATTCTTAGTAGACAAAGCTGTGTGCTCTGCTTGCAGCTGTGTCTAATAATTTTTTGATAGTTTTTTGAATCAGCACGAGATATTTATATTTCAATTATGAGTTAAATCTTTAATTGTAGTGATTATACAGATAAAATTCATTATCCTGATGTTAATTTGTTGTAAATATATCTTATATATCTTATATAACATAATCTTTCAGATTATGGAATTAAATCTGGAACGCCTGAGAAAGACCTGGGTACGAAATGTTTTTTTTCATCTAATTAGCAACATATATTATTTCAAATCAAATAGATTGCGCGAGTTAGCTACTTTCAATATTTTTAATCAGTACCCTTTACCTCCTGCCCCTCCTCGCCTATAATAACCGTAAAAGATATCGTACAGCAAAATGTTTTGTTTTGAAGGAATTGCTTGTAAATAAATAAAACTATTTTCTTTTTAAGAAGCAATTAACATATTTTAACACTTTAAATCATAACTATCCTAATAACTTTATTGATCGATCTAAGCATTTGTTCTTTTTACATTTATGCATTTATGATTTTAACAAAGCTTCTATGCTTTAATTAACGATTTCTCAAGCTATATATTCTATTATTTCAGTGTGCGGGTTTGCGTATGAAAGCATTCAAGTCTCTAATGGCACGTTCACTTCACCCAACTACCCTGGCCTGTACCCTCGCAACACTGAGTGCCACTATTTGTTCTTTGGTCGAGAAGATCAGCGAATACACATCTTATTCACTTACTTTGATATTGAAGGAATACAGCCAGGGTGAGAGATACGTTAATTTTGCATCATTTAATTTGAGTACATCATTTAGTATGATAGCATCTCCGATGTTAACATACTGGTTAACATCAGGGAGTGTCTAATACCAATTAATGGTTATCTATGTAGTTAGCTATACTGGTAGTTAATTACGCTGTAGAAGCTTTATCTGCTACTTATGCATACTTAATGACTTTTTAGAGGCACGTTTATAAGAATCTTATGATAATTTCTTTGTCAATCAATATATTTTCAGCCTAAATAAATATCAGAAATACTTCAAATCTATTTTATCAACAAAATAGACTATATTTTTATATAAAAATAAATATATAGTCTTGCTCAAACTCTTTTTCCTTTAGCTTACTGTTAAACAAATATTTTATTTTTTGCACGATCCAATCTGATCTAGAGCCTATTCATTTAGAACCAGCCATTAAAGATTTTATTTTCTCTCTTTTAAGCTGCTTGGACTCTACAGACAGTGACTACATCGAGTTCTCAAACTTCAACATAAAGTTACAGGACAGAAAGATGAGCAGATTTTGTGGGACCAAGGAGCACGTGACGAAGAGAGCTGTCAGCAGTGACACTAACTTCTTTAGAGTTACATTTCGCTCAAATGACCAGTATGATGCGACTGGTTTTGAGGCCTTCTATCAATTCAAAGGTTTTTATTATATCTATTTATTTGTATTATATCAATTTAAATCTATTTATTATAAATATGAGGTGGATCTGTTTATTGTAAATATGTGGTAGATTTACGTATTGTAAGTATGAAGTGGATCCCTTTATTGTAAATACGTGATGGATCTACTTATTGTCAATATATGTTTTCTTATCATTTCTAAAATGTTATAATGCTATTGACAAGTTTGTATTATTATTTAATATTTAGGCCGTTAGAGAAGTGGTTGATTCGAAATCGATAGATCCATATTCGAATCCCGGATAGCTCACTCTTTCTCTAACTAACTGCACCCTTTAGTAAGGCGCTCAAATTGACAGCTACGTCTTCGACATTGTTCATATAATATGATAATACATAAGTTTAAAGTAACATTAATCTTAACCTTATGACATTCTTCGCTAAGACTAATTATGCCACGCAAATTATGACGTTCTATTTTTAGACAACCCGTCAGCGTCACGTGCCCAAGTCTGGTCAGTGTCAGCTAGCTCCGCCTCCTCGGCTACACACACGATGACATCATTGGCCTACTACCGGCGATTCTACGCCCTGTCAAGTTTAACTTTATTTCAACTTTTAATCGACAGATGGCACCGATATAGAACATTAACAAAAGTCACCTAGCGTGTATATAACTAGATAGCGAATATCAATTGTTTCAACTGTAAATATTATTATGTTTTATCTCTTAATTTTGTAATTAAATATCTTAAATAACTGTTTTATTAATAATTAAATGTTAGAGGCCGTGCCGGGATCAGGGTTAGAAGTACCCTCACCCCAGGTTTATGGGAGGGTAGATAATATGAGGGCTATTCGCCCTCCACCAAATGTGAAAAAATTGAGATTCTTGGGATATTTTTTGTTTTAGTAAAAGGAACAAAAGGTCACAAGCGAAATTTTTTCCCTGAGCGAAAATTTCTGGTTGTCCGGTATCAACTACAAAGCAAAAATAAAAAATGATTACCACAAAATAGAAAAGAAGAAAAATAACTAAAGGGAGATGGATGGAGAGAGTGATAATAGAATAGGGAGAGAGATAGAGAGAGAACCGGAGAGACATAGAAATAGGCTGAATGAAAGATAAATGAAAAAAGTTAAATTTAAAATTAAGAAACCAAAAAATAATTATACAATGGACAACATAAATAAAATAAATATTGTTTATTATAATTAGAATCATTATAGATTACAGATCTATATATATGTATACTGCGTAATACAATAATAGAGTTTATTTAGGATAATAAAAACATTTGCATCGTATAGAATTATTAAATAAAGTAGGCCTATACATTTTTACAATAATATTGAAACATCTGCCTATAAACATCATTATTCGCCAAGTTTTCACAACTAAGCTTATATTGCGACAATTGAATCGCAGTTTTATTCTGCACATGACATGTTTATTAAAAAGAATTAAACAGAAAACAATTAAATTCATCGTAATATAGACATGAAAACATTCAAAAATTTAATTGAGGTGTTTGTATAAATTAACATAGCATTGTTCGTTTTGAATATATAACAATAGCACAAATGAAATTTGTCGTAACATAAGTAATTACACATTAATAAATAAATACAAAAATAAATAAATACGCAAATAAATAGCAATGTAATTACTGAGTGAGATGGGTAAAGGGGGCATATACCAGCAAAAAAAAATTTAATTATGGTAAATCTTTTCAATTTCTAATTGTAGCTGTGGCTGATTTACACTGCATTATTAACATTTCAGTTATAAAAAGGGATCATCAAATAATTGTTTCAGAATACACCCCCCCACCCTTCTTTACAAAAAATACAATTAAACAGATAAATTAATTAAAATGAATAAAAATCTAACCTAAGAGATCGTTTATAATATCATATTTCTATCTGAATGTATACGTATTTATATATACGCCTGTTTATATATACAAATTTTCATGCTTTTCGGTACATATGAAAAATATTTATACATATTTTCTTGAAACATTTATGGAGATTTAAACTAATATATATTGCAGTTTTGAGATTAAAACAAACATGTATAAGCGATTAGCTAAGGGGTGCAGCAAGCGAGGACTTCGAATTGCATAATGCCTATAAATATACACTGTATTTATTTCATGATTATTTTATAATATGAAGCCTAAAGTCTCAATCAATGGAAGCTTAAAGTGTAATATTATATGGGCAGAGCGTTGCATTTGGAACACCCATTTTGAACGATAACTGGTGCTTTCCTGAAAGCAAAAACCTCTACAATATTAGTATATTTGTGCATTTTATGATATAACTGCGAATTGACTTAATATATATATTAATTACAAAATAATGAAAATCAAAACAACTGTACAGTAAAAACTCTACAACATAATATTGTTTAATATAGTGAACAACAATATGTATATGTTATAACATTCAGTATACATACTTGTCAGAAATTGTGTATATTATATCAGTCCCAATTATTAGTTCTTAGGGCTAGGATTATGGTTATGATTCGGGTTAGAGATGGGATTGAAGTTTGAGTTATTACTAACATTAGTAGATCTTTAGGATTGGTTAAGTTATTGGTATTAAATGAATTGATGGGGCCGTTTTGTCTGATTAATGTATTCGGGGTCATTTTGTACTGGCTACCATTATATACCGATGTTTATAATAGTTATACATACACTTTCACTGAGACCCGGATCAATGACATCATTGCTAGCAGACCATATCCTTGGGTACAGACAGTCGCCTTACTGTATTCTTTAAAGCCTGACGTTTGTTGCAAAACCAAATACGAATAACTTCTCTGTTATAACTCAGAGTCTCAGCTAACTTTGTCATATCAGCGCCTACAAAAAATTTCATTATATGCTTTAACAAAAGAGAAAAACAATTCAGTAGTTTATTATCAAGAAGTAGGTGAAAAACTCGCTGACTGCTTTACTTTATTATTAAATAATAACAAATACATATAAAATCTGTAATCGAAGTAAAAGAAATAAAATCAAAAATTCCATAATCTTTGAAAAATATATAACATTAGATATGCTTATGGTTAATATTTCAAACATTTAAGTTAAAATTCTGCGATAATTACTTCACTTATCTTTCAGATTATATCAGTAAAGGAGATTTAATGATGTAATCTTAGAATTTATACATTAATATTTAAAATTCTATTTTATTTATAAAACTATTTTAACTTCAGAGAACTTTATAGCATCCAAGTTTATGAAATTTATACCAAAGTAAATTAATATTATAAATATTTGTATTATAACATTCATTATGCCTAGTTATCATGAGGTTATATGTAAATATTATAAAAAAATCTGCGTATAACCTGAAGGATGCGTGTTAAGTTCGAAATGTTCGTTGAGGATCTCGAGAGCTTGCGGAGTGAACGATGTTCTTCTTTTTCTCTTCTTGGAAGACTCATTGCCGATAAAGTCAGCCATGTTATGAAGTCCATTTTGATAGCGTTCCTCTGCCTCAGACATCCACTTCTCCAGAACTGGTTTTATTTTCTGTGCACTCTTCGGTGTGATGTCCAGTTTCTCAAATCTACAATTGAAGAAAGTGATATAGATGTAAAATTATGGTTATAACCAAAATGATGATTCTTTTGTAAAGGATGTTTGAGTTATATTCAGCAAGAGGAGCTAATAATGAATGCAGTTTTTCAATCAAGGTTATTTTAATAATGTATATTTATTTTTATATATTTATATTATATATGTATATTTATTTGTTTATTTTTTCTTATTATAAAATGTGTACAGATATATTTGTACAGAAGTAGAGTACAAAATTGCAGCAAAAAATATTGCGTTTGGGTTGAATAAGAAAATTTTCAATAATTCTATTAAGAATTTTTTGTAATATATGTTCGATAATTCAACCGTGTATATTGATAATTTTCACATAATTAAGCCAAAACAAAAGTAATACAGTTCAACTTACTAAAAATTCACAAGTATGCTAATATATATTTAATTTTTAACCTAACTCATGCTCATTTATTATTACAACTTAATGCAATCTTGTACAAAAGTTAAAGTGAAATGTGAGTAAAATATAGGTTAGTGTCAAATATACATCATATGCCAATATAATTTTTTTATTCCACTAACACAAATATGACAAACTTTCAGATTTTCGAAACACACACATATGTCCAGACCTGCAGATGGCTGACTGACTGTAAGACGGACCCTCTGTGGTGCATAAAGCTTGACCCACTTGGGTTTGGGTCAGTCCCAGTGACAACCTTCGAATCTTAAACTGTTTCGCAAATTCTCGTATCTCATCAAGATTAACTCCGTCTACAATTGTGCCCGCTTTAGCACTACTGATGGTATCTGCGAATGATAGGAAATTAATGATAAATAAAAATTATTATATTTTAAAAATGTATTTTAAAGTTTAATAAATGACTCTTAACATTTCGTAAGTCGCTGCGTCCTCAAAATCAAACACCAGGCAGCATTGCTGTGACTAGGAGCAAACAACTTACGCTTTAGTGAAATTTTCAAGTTATCCGTGTATGCCGGTATTTGTATTAAAAATCTTGCATTGAATATATTGCATTGTATTGCATTGAATTACATTTGAATTACATACATTTCATTAAATATATTGCAGTGTATATTGCATTGTAACATATTACATTTCATTACATGCATTGAATACATTGCATTGAATATATTTCAGCAATATTTCTACTTAACGTTTAAAATTAACATACAACATTTGTAAAAAGCTATCGACTAACTAGGAAGAAGTTGATTTATATTGCTCGGTACCACCCCACCAATAGTCGTACTCACAACTGAATGACTCCCCCCTCCCACCTTCAATGACGTCACTGGAATTGACAGTGTACCGTTTTTCGAGATACCGTTTAAAGAAATAGACACCCCAGAAGATAACGACGAATCCCCATTTATTCTGACATTATTATTGGACGTCACTGTGTGGCCCCCGTTGAGGGAGGTGTTCCTCTGAAGCCGGTTGTGGGCGGCAGCGAGGGACAAGATCTGGGCGCTTAGGGAGGAAGCTGAAGGGGAGGATGCCGCACCAGATGATGACGTCACTAGGCCGGAATTGGTGTTGGCGGATGGTGGAAGTTTCGTTCGAGAAGATGTGGGTGCGGTGGCGACGCCGCCGTTTAAAGCAGTTACACCAAGCTGATTGAAAAGTTAGTAAGTAAATTTTGCGCTGTTTGTATGGTTATTTATTGATGTATTTAGGTAGCTTACTTGATAGAGTTTTAAATACTTTTTAGTTGCGTGATAGTAACAATTATTTAATGAACTTTCGCTTATGTTATTATTGTTTCGTTTGAAAATATATCTATCTATCTCATTTGAACATATGAATATTACAAGGTTAGCATGCAACTATGAGAATCAAGAATTTTAATAAAATACTTGACAAGCTGATTAGCAGCAAAAAAACAATTACACCATTAATCTTGCAATAATAATTCAAAGCAAATAAAATCACAATACATATTTTCATATAATAATGCATCTCGCTGTAAAATATATTAATAATTAATAACAACGATTCGATAAATAATTTAAATTTTTTCAAATTTTCAATCCTTTGGAATTGTAAAAAACCAGTAAGATATATAGATAAAGATATATAGATATAAGATATATAGATAAGCCTAACGCTCAGTATGTACATTTTATTCTACTAATTAAATTTACTACTTTACAAATACATTATTTATATTTAATTTATATACCGGTTGGTTTCCCATGGTCATTACTTGACCCCCGTGAGCAGTTTTCCCTGATGACGTCAGAGCAATGGCCGACAACTTAGCGTCTGAACTTTGACCCAATCGACTGATATTATTTCTCAAATTGCTGACCAGAAAGTTATTATTATTGACCAGCAGGGCGCTAGCTTGGGCCAAACTCTGCATGCCTTTATCATGGACAGAAAGCAAGTAAAGAAAGATACATAAAAATAACATTCAGTGAAGAAAGATATACAAAAAAATAAAAAGCAAAGAAATGATAAATAAGATGTCATACTAACGAAAAGTAAACCATAAAAGAATACATAATAGAAGACATAAATAATAGAGAGAGACAGATAATTATATTATTTGTAATATTTATTACTAAATTAAAATGCAAAAAAATCTCACAATATTCTGATTTTGACATTGTTTGTCATAAATGTGAGTTTAAAAATTGAGGATTGGCGGGTAGCGAATTAACGATTTAAAAGTGTGGTGGGACATGTATGTGCACTCCTTCTTTAAATTAAATGCACAGTAATAGATTTCGAACAAAACTATAACAAGGACAAGTCATCCCAGGCTTAATTTGTACAGCTAAGATAAATAGCTTATCTTTTTAGAGCATTATAAAAATTGCAAATATGTGTTTTTCTAAGATTCTTATAAAATTATAAACCAAACACTTTATTTTGTGACTACTGAGAGAAGCCAATTTATTTTCATGTCAAATCACATTAAATGCGAGACACAGTTTCTTTATTGAAAAAGATTAATTTTGAGATGAAATAAAATACCGGGCAAGGAAAGATTTAATGGCTGACCAAGCCCAGGCAGATTTGTAGCTATTAGCTGACCACTGGGCATAGACAACAGCTGTATCTGACTGCCCGCGCCAGCTGCTAGCGAGAGAGGGATAGAAATCAGCTGCTGCGTGCCATTGCCTGTAGATACTGGTATGAGAAGCTGCTGCACGGGCATAGCCCCGGCCATGGCCACGCCCCCTACGCCTAAAGGCGGCGAGGCCTGAGCGGCGGCCTGTAGTTGTGACGTAATAGCTGAATGGTTAAACGATGGATTTGATTGGCTGAATAAATCTAGAAGCAAGAACCAGATCAATAGAGAGGGAGTGTAGGCACAAACCGATTTGTTTGTTAAAAACTATAACACTGACACGATATATCTGAAATTATATGATGTTATGTAAAATTATATTACTAATATGTTTAAAAACTAAAAGATCAGAGTATCACAATAATTATTGGTAAAGAGAGTCAGCAGTTTTAAAATGTATTTTTCGATAACTAAATGATGTGAATGCAGAAAAAACATCTTAACTTTAAATTATTCGGGACACTTAATGTTTAATTTGAATGTAAATTTGAACAAAAACAACATATAAAGTAAACTAGCTTAATAACAGAAATCTAATCACTTGGTTTTAATAACAACTAAATAACAACTGTTTCTAGAAATAATAATTATTCTTAAAACTGGCTCTGCAGCCATTGCACAAGATTACAGTTACTAGACTTATACAAATTGATATTATATGATTTATATCATATTTTATATAATCAAAACTAATAAATTTTGGTGACTAAATATATTTAAAATCAGTTAATTCAAAATATTTTACAAGGAAGTGCTTGTTTATGTTATGTATTTAGTCGAGGTTTTTTTTGTTAATTAAAAATATTTTATTTGCCACTGAACAACATTTCAAGCAAATATTATTCACACTGTTTCTTAACATCAATAAAATGATTTGAAATTTTAATAGAATCACATTCGTAATCTTACTGGAAATATTATCTATTTTGAGACACTCGGCGATATCGGGGGGTCCGGGGGATGACACCCTCCAGAAGACGCTGTCAGTGAGGGTGCCATTGACGTGTGAACCAGAGACGGGTAAGGCAGCGGTCGTCATCGGAAAAGATGACGTCATTGGTGACTGAGTATTTCTAGCGGATAACATTACATCCTACAAATCAAATTTCAACAAAATTACAAAAAATCTATCATTTTAAAGTAAATTTATGCATCCATTACGATAAGTATAAGAATTTAGTTTTGAAATGTCGTTAATTTTTCAAAAATTAATTCACTAATGAAATGTTTAATTTTTATGTGTTAATGTTTGAAAAAGTTTTTTTAGAAAATTGCAGCATAATAAAATAATATATAGGAAAGATATGTGATACAGTAGGCTAGTGATGTCATTTTATTCTCGTTTTTTAACTTGTCCAGTTTTGTCCAATGTAAGATGCTCGATTAGACCCTGGTCACTATAACACACAAGCCTATCAGTAACTCAACTACAGAATTCTGTTGTCTTTGATCTTCTATTATCCTGCAGCAGCGTAAAAAGCAGTCAATTCTGCTGCCTTATCTTTCAAACTTGGCCGACTCTCGGTCAATAATTCTGCTTATTGAGTTACAGCGGCTCTGCTAGACGGCTACAGCTGCTTTGCCTGTAGGCTACAGCTTCTTATAGTCTTACGGGCTACAGCTGCTGATTAGCCTACGGGCTACAGACGCTATTGTCGCTCTACTGTTAGCCAGTTAGCCAGTGCTGAGAATTGATGACAATTTTAACTGAAATTAACGA
>JAQIXG010002188.1:0-18527 GCA_034700105.1 Oconnorella tubifera | reverse complement strand
TACCGTGTTCATTAGCATTCACATATCAAAGCATTTGATATTAATAATTATTGAGCAAACGTTTAACAAAACAAAACGCGACAATAATACTACAACTTATGAAAGACTAGAATATTATTTATCAGATTAAAATAAGGCACATTTTATTGCTGAATCTGAAGCGTGAAAAGAAAAAGTATTGTGCCATTTATAAAACATATATTGTACATTATATTTAACAGATGCTGATACACAAAAAAGCAAAGTTAACATCTAAAATATAATAAATTAAATAAACAACCAAAAATAAAGTCAATTCAACGTTATTGTATCTATTTCTGTAAAAAAATTAAAAGCGAAAAAAACTTTATTATAAACACTAATTGTTGTGAATAGAAAACTTAAGGCATTTTAATGAGCGAACAACTACACTGAAACAGTAAAACGTTTAATATGAAACAATTAATTAATTTCTTTCTCTATCACTTGTACTTGTTTTTAAATGGTTTTAAATTAAATCAATACATGTTCAATACAATAAATAATTCTGCCTTTTAAAATGGTTCTAAGCTATATCAATACGCATCATTTAACCCGATCAACAACTCGGGTGACCTAGCATCTAAAAGATTGTCCTTGACAGTGATTATCGCTAAGATAATTTTGATTAATTAGCGCTGAAGCGATTCGACCGCTAATTAATAAAGGCTAAGTGATCTCGCATCTTTAAGATTATACCAACATTTTTGACAAGAATCTCGCCAAGTGGTCGTGAAGTGCTGACTGATAGTTGACGACCAATAGAGTCGCTTCAGTGTGGTCTGCGGCGATTATAAACTTTAAACAAGAAAGTTAACATTAAGCTAACACACATTTTGTGTACATTTGCGTTAACTTGATGTAATAAATATTACAAAGCAGTAGCATTTTTTCGTGAAATATAAAATGGCATATTATGCCCAATTATTGTTCATTAGTTATACAGACCGCATATAAAAGGCTATGCTGAAAAATACTATATTATGATATACTAAAAGAAGTTCATATTACTCATATGAAATATTCACTCATAAAACCGATTTATTAACTGCTTTCTTGATTTACATATTAATTAATTAATACATTAAACATAAACCAATATTACTTTTAGTCATTATATTTTATCCGTGAAAAAACGTAATTAAACGATAGTGAGCGATTCTATACAAAACAGAACAATTACTAAATAATTAAAATTTTCAAACTTTAAATTAATTAAGAATATGAACTAGTTATTGTACAAAATAGTTTACTTCAATCTTACTGTCACACTGTCCCAATGTTGCTATTCTGAATTTATTCTGAAGGAAGTCTTTCTCGATTTTTGCCCCACGAAAACGAGTTCATATCTCTATTCACCTGGATTTTCAGAACCAAACAATCTATGCGAAGACGAATCTCTATTATCAATCTTTAGATCTTCCTCTGGTCTCATTCTATCCTCAAATTCGCCAGTTTCCATTCGATAATTTGATCCCCCGATAAGATACTGATCGAGTTCCCTCGAGTCTACATCGCATAAAAGATCAGCCTGTGAAAGCTGATGAATGGACGCGTATTCAAGACTTGGAACTTTTACCATTTCCATATCTCTGGCCACAAAAGTTCCCTCTGGCTCTCGCCCTGAGCTTGAAGTTTCAGTCGGTGACATGTCCAAAGGTCTGTGAGATAAAGGAGGAGGATATCCTTGATACGGAAAGTAATTAGAAGTCGCGATTGCGTAGTTTTTATTTGACAATGAATAGTCACCGTTATTCAGAAATTGATAATTGTACCTACCGTTATAAGTCACTCGATCTTCTAATTCTAAAAGTAACCTGGAAGACTGGAGATAAGACGGAGTTAGTTGATCATATCTGTGAGTTGTACGGTTTGAATTATGACAGTTTTCGTAGTTCGCTAAACGTTCATCGTAAGACTCAAATGAATCCTGTGATCTTTGTTGAGTGTAATCTAAAACGCTATCCGTTATGTTATACGACTGATCCGACTGATCCGAGTAATGTAAAGCCTGATGGTGATTATGTCTTATTTCTAAATCATTTCGCGTTACTTCACTACCTTCATAATTAATAGCATCAATTGACGGTGATGCAAGTCCTATTGTTTTGACGTCATTTTGTAATCTCATTCTTATATCATTATGATCATCTGAAGTCGTTCTTATATTGTCATTGCAGTAATTAAAAGCAAGTGATCTTCTATCATCTAAATTCGTTAAGTTGGATGATGAAAACTGCTCTGATTTTCCGATATAATCGAATCTTAAAATTTTATCATCATACGTTTCCTCTAAGCTACCACTAAATGGAATGTCTAAAAGTTTACCATCAGCCGCCCATTTACCTCGTTTGGATGACAACATATCTAAACTTATCTTCCTACCATCATTACGTAAAATATCATCCGATAAATGCTCAGGACTGGCTCTCGGTGAGGAATCGGGTGTATCCGGAATGACATATCTACTGGACTGACCGGAGCAAACACGAGGCGAAGTATCTCTCGAAGAATTCTTGATAGCTTTATCAGGATTTACAGGATTCATATTCGATCCAGCGCTCGACTCTGCTGCGTCAACTGTTCTGGAGGATTGGAGGGATATCTTGGGATGCTGGCCTCCCTTGGTGCTGGGCGTTTTTCGGGTGACCCGACGATGGTGCTTGCGACGTCGGGGGCGATATTTGTAGTCCGGGTGGTCGCGAAGATGGTCAACGCGAAGACGTTCGGCCATTTCGACGAAAGGTCGCTTATCGATGAGAGACAGCATTCGCCAATTGTTACCTTAATGAAGAAAATATTAGTAAATAATGATATGTAGGAAATAATGATAATTTGATATTGTATAGACAAATACTTTGATTAAAATTTGTCCCATGGTACTGTGTAAATAATATTATATTGTATCAATATAGAATTTATTGCACCGAGTTATTCGATATATGAATGATCATACATGGCTATTCAATTTCTATTTTTTGTTATTAATAATTAGTAATCTTAAAATTGAATTAAGTACTGCATAAATGTACTGCATTTTATCATAATTCTGGCCAAATCAGGGTGAAATTGTGAAATATTGATTTTAATTCTGATTATTGCACGACTGTATACAAGCGCAAAATCAAATGTATCCCGTGATGTAATTTTCACGTCGCCTGTTGTGCTTAGTATCAATGTTGCATGCCAACATTCTATCTGATCCAAAGACAGATGTAGTAGCTTCGCAAAAATGCCATCATGTGATAAATTTATGACAAGTCATGGTATCAGAAATTTTGAACATCTGTAATTTTTGTACAAATTTAAAGTTCAGATTTAAAAAGGGTTAAGGAGAATTTGTATCTAGAGACTAGAGTCGATGTCTAATAATCTTCTAATTAGAAGTACTGTCTAAGCTATATAATTAAGCAATGGCATTAAAGATTAACTGTCATAATAAAGTGCATACAAATCAATTAATTAATTTAAAATAAAATGTTACGCGAGTTAGGATAACTCACATAAAATTTTAAGCATAACTTTACGTTTAAAGTTATTTTTGTATCGATTTTCTCAATAATATGGTACTTAAAGCAAGTCATTTGCAAAGTGTATCTTTTATTAAAATTGGTATGCTAATTAGTATTTTATATCGGGTTATTGTAAATAAGTTAATTAAATAGACTAACTCAATCATCTACTCAATGACAACGTACAATGTACATACACAGCATATATTTAGAATTAATACCACTTTCAACATTCTTCACGCCATTCGACCTATTTCATTATTTTATTTCTCTCTAAATTGACTTCAGATACAAAATTTCTAAGTTTTTAATTGCGCCAATGCAAATATAATTTCCCGCAATAAAATCGACAGCATTATAATTATTATTACAGCGTTGAGCATTTTAATGATGATAATTTATTACAAAATGTCCATAGACGCTCGCGATCTTCAACTTCTTATCAACTTTACTTCACGTTGATAGCGAGATCGAATAAACACCGAGATACTTGAGTGAAAGTAATTAATAATAATTACTTATAAATCATAGATTTAAATTGCTCCAATTATACTTAAGAGAGATAAAGATTACCGCGATGAGAGCAATAAGTTAAACTAAGGCTCGTATTTGTGACGCGAAAGAATATAAAATCTGGTCTTGACACTATTTAATTTCTAATATAAATCAAGTATATTATAGCGGTATGCGCTTAAAATGTACGCATACTGCTTAGTATATTTAATTTATATTTTTATGCGCCCCGCAATATAACGAATAAAATTAGACTCAATATTTCACGGTGTAATATAATACGTGATCTAGTAAAATACACTTTGTGAGTTTTAAAATTCAGTTCTGAAATATTACAAAATGATGTATTTTAAATTCTCTTTGCAACTTATAATCTATTTTGTTGCAGATATTTTGTTAAATATAAATGTAACCACGTATCAACATTCTTCAGAATTATCTTTACTATAAGTTAAATATTACGACTAAAAAGAAATAAGCTTTTTCATTCTAGTAAATGTTATATCAATTAAAAGAAAATCATAATTCTAACCGTCATGTTTGCCCAATGAAAACAATAAAGTTAATTTAAGTGACAGTAAATTATTACTAATTTGTCCAATGTCTTAATTGAATTTTCATAATTTTGTTTCTCATTGTAGTCTGTATAGCTTATTTTTTACTTATATAATTTAGTTAAATCCAAAATTTTAGCACTAAAAGAAACAAAACTTCGAAAACTTGACAATTCTTTTAACATAACAAAAACCATGATTTCAATTATAACTAACTATTATCGGTAACTATCAATTTATACCGCTCAATCCAAGTCAAGTTTTCAGATGCAATACTATATACTTACTATTTGCACACTCATTCTTAATAATTTTTATGGGGATTCATAATTTCATATACTTAGGGTCACAGTCCACTTAGGGAAACATATGCATATAAGGTCATTTAAATTTACATAATAATATAAACATAATCAATATACATACATAGACATTGATAATCAATATTATATAGCATAACATAATCAATATATATATATATATATAACATAACATAATCAATATTATATAACATAACATAATCAATATATATAACATAACATAATCAATATTATATATAACATAACATAATCAATATATATAAACATAATATAAACATAGTAAATATACAATAAAAACAAAGTGTTTAATTATAATAAGCTTATATATGCATTTAATTATGGATTTAACTGTTGGCTCGCATTCTAATATTGAGCATTGGATTTAAGTATAACTATTGGCTATTATTCTAAATTTTTCTGAATCACAATTCGACTGTAAAACATTAAAAATTAAAGTGTTAATTTGTGTACACCTGAATGTGTATATTGTGTATACACCTGAATGCTGAATTATTTTTAAACTATTTCCCAAAGTAATGTATTAATAAGCTATAAAACATAATAAATACTTTTACTAATTACAGCAATGTTACACTCACCGAGCATTTTACTCAAATCAGCATTATGCACATCAGGAAACTCCTCAGCCAGTTTCTTCCTCTCAGCCTTCGCCCAGACCATAAAAGCGTTCATCGGACGCCTAATTCTCGGCTCAGCTCTTCGCTGAACTCGACCCAAACCCACGCCGGTCCGAATCCCGGCACTTCGTCCGTCGCCATCCCCCGTAGCTGATCGACCGCAGACTGGCCAACGAACGGCCGCATGGGACTTCTCGAAGGAACTCCAGTCTCCTCGGGTCTGTTGAAACATCTGCTGAATTGCGCCGGTTGACGATGCGATTTCTTCGGTAATTTGTTGCGCGTGCAAAAGCTGTTTCTGGTGCATGATTTCAAGCAGTTGTGGCGGAGGATTCTGTTGGGAATGCAAACACAATTGTTGGTTGATAAACTGATGCTGATGATTTGAGTTTCTGTGGAGCAATTGCTTTTCATTATACCATTCTTCTTGTTGATTTTCTCGAAGCATTCGTTGATGGTAATCTTGATGATAATCAAACTGTTGATGCTTTTGCTGTAAGTGATACTGATGTAAGGCTTGATTTTGTTGAATTTCCCGTTCGGTCGAATTCGGTCGAAAAAGTTCTCTGTCGTTTCTGTTTGGAAAACGATAAACGTAAGTTTCAGAGTCGCAGTAATTATTATTATCCTCAGCTGAGTGCAGACGCAAGCTTGAGTCAGATGATTCAATTACTTCGTGTTTTAGTTTTATATCTGCGTGTGATCGCATTTCTTGCACTAGCTCTTGTTGTTTCTCTTGATAGCCATTCGGAGAAGACATGAATGAAATTTCTTTTTCATCAGCAGATTGAAGCTGTTGTAGTAACATGTTGAATCACATGCAACTTAATTTTAAACGTTACTTAGTTCTTATGTGGTTGGTTTCAAAAAAATCTATCTAAACTTTGCAATTAAAGCATGACTGGCAATTTCGCAAACACCGTATCATAGATGCATCTACTCATTAGCTAGACCAAGTACTACGTGATGCTTTGCTTAAATTTGTTTTGACACGAAGACTATATTATTATCGTCTGCGGTCACTCGCTTTCTGCTACTTTTCGGCCAATGACGTTAGCTCAAAATCCCGCTACGTTAATATACCCGGGAACTTTTGCGCCGTTCACTGTCAACTGTAATTTCAGCGCAGTTTTTCGCAACCAATACGTGACTGTAAATAACAAAATAAACTAGTTGAAATACTGATGATAATATTATGATAAAAGTCTTAATGATAACGAGATTTAATGTGGCATGTTCAAGTGACAAGATAAAGGAAGTCAATTGATCCATTTGCTGATAACAAAGTGACCAGCGCGTGTTGCGTATATGGTATCCAATGATCGTAGAATTTTTACGGCTTAATTTCTGTGCGGTTAAAACAAACGAATTTGCATAAATTTTGAAGTTTTTTGTATCTAAATTATAGATTATAGTCAATAAGATCGTACAATTCTTGATACGCATATTATTGTACAATTGTATATAATGTCAGATATTTGTCCTTAGTTTTTATATTTTTAATTTTTTTAAATTGCTACTATTAAATAAATAGTAAATCGATTGATGTATGAATCAATTGATCATTCGATCCAAATCTCATAAATCTTCTTAATTTAACTAATCTATAATTATCAATCAACAATATTAATAATTAAACATTAATTATTAAATATTTCTTACAAATTACCTTAATTTTAAAATGAGCAATTTTAAAATGTAATATCCACTATTAAAAATAACATGTTCAGTAATACAAAGCATTACTAAACATTTATGATTTTTATGCATAATTAAAAATCATAAATGTTTATATATAGTTAAACTATAACTCGATTATTTTCAGGCGTGAATTTTACAAGATTGGAATCTCGCCAGCTTTTTTACTTTCAGAAGTTTCTGCTGAATAGGCTTAGAATACATGTATTGTGTATTATTGCAGCAAATGAACAGATTTGTACCAGATGCTAAGAAATTCTTGCATGTTTCTTGCGCAAGAACAAAGAACAGAGGCTTAGACTTGTGAGACCGTATATTTGCAAAACTCTAAGCATACTTTTGCAGCATTAACATAAATTCGATTATTATCATGTTAAAATATTAGGCGATTTATTAGTAACTTTCTTTGTTTTGAGTAAACCTATGTTTCTCTTTCATTTAATTCTTAATTACTTCTATTACAATTTCTTACTCTAAATAGGGCCTAAAATTGATTCTTCAGAAACAAAATGACAGAAAACCGAAAAAATATTGCGCCCAAATGTAATAACATCAATACCATGGTTTTAACTAAAACACCACCTTTGTGCTGTTCTATATTTTATAATCGACAACCATTTGCTAGACTTGATCGCACGCTAAATTCACGCATACTAACATTATTTCAACGCTGTCAGTCATCACTTGACCTCGCAAGCAAAGAGGGTTCTCGTAGATTACGATCTCCGCTGATGATCTTCAATTAATTAATGCGAATACGATATATCGCTAGTCATTAACGTATAATATAAGTTATAATGTCATTAATTTTCTCTAATTACTATGTGGTGTATACGCATAGCGTTATGAAATAAAAAGCTGTATTTATAAGCATAAGATGTCTGTTGTTTGTAGCATGTATTTTGCACATGTCATTAGTCAGTAGAGTTTAATTTTTAGATTAGTTGATTGATTGAAGTGCATGTATATCGTGTATAATTTATTATACTTTAATTTATTATTGAGATAATTTCGGAGCCGATAGGCAATAATAGAGGGATTAAAATATAATAGCGGTAACTCTTTGCTTTAGTAGAGAATCATTCATTGAATAGTAAATAGAGAAATTCGATTCTGAATAAATTATCATGAAAAAATATTATTTCTATTAAGCCAATTAAAAAACAGTCGAATTATATATATGAGTATAAAATTTCTCATTATTAATAATTTCCGTCATATACTTTTAAAACTAGATCTAGCTTATATTTATTTTAGTGTTACTTCGTTGTTTATTTATTTTTGATTATTTTGACGAACTATTATTACTGCAATATTACTTCAATGAATACTGTATGATTTCATTATTTTACAAATTCTTGTATCTTCAGCCAACAAATTTAGATTTACTGAAATCAAATGGTTGTAAAACAAAAATTATTGCAGAAGAGTTATTCGTTAACGGGCAATATAATGAAATCTCCTCAATGTTTAAGTTAACGTCGCACTAGTCTCCGCATCACATGACATTAAACTAAAGTATAAAAATCACGTGATTGAATCAAACAATCAAATCGGAAGTCAGATTTTGCACAAATCGATATCAAAGTTTTAAACATACTTTTAAAATAATAGAGGGTATTTATAATAGAGGGTTTAACTAAAATCTAACTACGCTTTTCTATTATTTACTACTATTTTATTGTTGAATAATCTTCATCAACACTTCTTAATATTAATGCTAATCAAGCTTTCATCAGCTTAGGGGCTATATTATTTGTCAGGAGTCCAAGCCATTCAGAAACATCACGATCAAATGAGCGCCCCTAGCGAATAGAGAAATAAAGTTTGAGCGTCGCCTCTGGCGATAGAGTCGACCACTTGAAGCTGATGATGCTACGTGCAGGAACGCTGCATGAAACTGGCGTTACTTTATTAAATGAGGTGTAATAATTAATAGAAGCTGAATAATAAATATTATGTTTAATGTCCAATCCAAAAATGAACAATAAACAAGCTTAAATGTAAACAATATGAGAAATATAGACAGATTAATTAAATAATGATTAAAAATTATACAGTCTTTAAATTAGTTTCTAAATGTAATATTACTGAAATCTTTATAATAAAATTTCAGGGTATAAAACAGAGGGAAAAATTGTAAATTAATTTCAATATGTGATGATGTATTTAAAATTTGAGAAAATAAGTGAACAAGGCGCCAGTTTACACTTTAACTAAGCTTTTATATCAAATTTCAAACATATATACTGTGTAGATAAACAAATATAATAATAAACAATAAGTCAGGATCATGTCTAGTAGAACAATAAATGAATAGAAAAGTTATTTATTGATAGCGTTACACTGTTTTAATAAGTTTTACACTTTACCGTTTAGATTAAATATATCTCCAGTAACATTGATCAATTCTATTGATTGAAATCATTTAATAGGTATTTATTTACAATCATGCAACTTATTGTCGACACTGAATTCAAAATTAGTTATAATGCAGTGTATCTGGCACTTTTGAAATATAATAGTATTTAAATTATATTACAGTATTGACTATTAGTTATTATATATACTGAAAATTAGATATATTAATCTAATTCCTAAAAAAACAAAAGTTACTGCATTAAAAATAAATACAAAGTAATTTATTACTGAATTGAATATCTGTCAAATTACAGTGATTTAAATACTACTTAATAATATCTGCATAATATAGTTACTGTCTATTCTGCGAGAAGTATTCATCAATCGCGTTCACTCCCTGTAGACACACATCAATGGGTGGATCTCTTATCGGGTTCCCATCTATCGCCATGGACGAGGTGTGTCTAAACCCCCAATCAAGGTTTATCAAATTCCCAAATCGTCGCGGAAGTTTACTGATCCTATTATACCCAACCCAAATCATATGAAGATTCCTCATCTCACAGATACCTTCTGGCAACGCATGAAGCTCATTAAAAACCACAATCAGGGACTCCAAACGTCGCAACTTTGAAATATCGCTCGGTAAAGTTGTCAACTGATTACTACCGAGATCCAGAAACTGCAACGAAGTTAAATCAGTAATCGAAGTAGGAAGTTTTGTCAGTTTATTATTCGATAGGTGGAGACTGCAAAGATTTTTCAAGTTTCCGATGTTTTCTGGGACTTGCCGAAGACTGTTATTGCTGAGGGAGAGTCGTTCAAGTTTAACGAGAAGACTGATTTCAGGTGGGACGCTTTCTAATTCATTCGTGTCCAGCATCAGAGCTCGGAGATTCTGCAGAAAACGAATCTCGATGGGGACTTCAATAAGACGATAGTTAATGCAAGATTCACGTTCAGGACTTAAATCTAAAACTTCTAATTCAAAGATATCAAAGAGCTCAAAAGGAAGATCACTCAGTTCTTTTCCTCTAATTTTCAGTTTTTTCATACCCGGGTAGGTAGGGTCGTCAACGTCTATACGAAGACGAAGACGTTTAAGTAGATTCTGATCAACTAATTCAAGACGAGATATTCTTGATGACATCTTTGCTTTCTGTAAAATAAAAGGCAGTAAATGATTGCCTATCAAATACTGTAGTGATGCTTATATAATTACAATATAACTACTAATACAATTTAAGAATATTAGACTCGTTTGATTAAGATCAGCTTATAGAATTTAAACGTGCTGGCAATATCGATTTATCTATACAATGTTGCTTATAGATATTATAAAATGCAAGACGACTGAAATTATTTATGAATTGGAAGTCACTGTAAAATAAATAACCCTTGTATAAGGATTCTAAAATTTACAAGGTGGACAAATTTAAAGGGTACAATCAATTTCAAATATGTTTATAATTTTTACATTGATTTTTGAAAACTTTCAGTTTACACGACAAAAAATTATATTTACACGAGAAAATCTGTAAGTTTATTGCAACGGTAAACTCCAAATACGGTAAGTTACATTCTATAAGCTATTTGAATATGTATTTATTGTATTTCTTAAAAAAGCTGCTAAAGTTTCACGATTCTTTTTATATTAAAACGTAATCAAATGTTATATATTTTCAAGTATCAAAACTATTAACAAAATATAGTTGTTATTAGATCTGTCGTCCTATCGTTTCAGTTAAAATTCTCAAAAAATGTTTCTAATAAAATACAATGAGGACACCCTGTGCAATAATTTGCTTGATATCTAAAACTTCATATCATTTGGATCACTCCAGATGATAGTCTAATCCACGATTCTATAGAAACAACACAATCTTTTGGATATCACAAACATTGGAGCTTCGTGATGTTGCTTTGCTATATCTACCTAAGCTCTACATTATTGCTTTAATAAGATTTCAAACGAATCACTGCAAAGAGACAAGTTACAATTATTTTGTTTGTTTGCTGAACGTGTTGCAACAAAACTTATATTTGACTATAATTTTGAATCAGCAGACACTTGACTATAATAATTTTAAAAGTAGTCCCAACATTTAAATATAGAATCTTATATTGATATAACTACTGTAAATTCAATCTACTGAGAAAGTAATTACTTGCTAAATTCTCATTCAAAATTACGTTTTTTCAGGATACATTTGGCATGGCTAACCATATATCAAAATACTAATAATTATTTTTTATTTATTTGAACTTAAATGTAACATTTTTTCAATTAAGTTTATTTGACTGATTAATAACTATATCTTACTCATGTATTTGTATTTAAAAAAAATAGGATGCCATTTATCAACTTTTTGACACATCCGTTTAACTAAACCATTTCAACACATTACCTCTCCCACCCCCTCCTTCCCTTCACCCTCTCATGCAATCATCGTATTATTAAACGTCAACCGTCTCATCAAAATCTTTAATCTGACGTTTTTATCTCTTATCATTCGTCTTTACTTTGGTCTATCGGGTGATAAGCCTCTCTCTCTCTAACGATATCCCCGAGACCTCTACTCGTTGAAGATCTCTCGAGTCGCTACTCGAGAATGAAATGAGAAAACTAATCGACATTAATCGCCATCAGCAATCTGAGAGTGAGAACGATTAATCAGTCAGAGGACGTCTCGAACTTACCTGTATTCATTATCTAGTGAGTTGAATACTTCGCAAAACAGAGGATTTTGGATTAACCTTTCGTGCCCTAACTTTTTGCAAAAAATCGGATTGTATACATACATATTTATAAATGTTATATATCATTAATTGCTAGCAAAATATTTGAATGTTAAGTTTTAAATTGACTGTAGGGCCTACTTTATTTGATTGAAAACAACAAAAGTCAGCTTAATTATTGATTTGAAATCTGTTAGTAGCCTATTTGTACATAATTCATGAAATCACAGAAACTTTGATTCAATAAGGAACATTACTATAAATTAACAGATATTATAAGTTAATTAAGAAAATATTTAGTATCACTCGTCACTTTGATGATACAGCTTCTGTTTATTTAACAGAGACGTTAAAAAAGAAACTTTTCCAGGCCTTTATATACTTTATATAAACATTTAATGCATGTCAGCTGTCATGAAATAAATTAAAATATTATTATATTTTTCCAAAAGATCCAATCTGAATTTATTTCTACATGATTTCGTCATTCTTTTTATTAATTTTCAGTGTTCGCCAACACACGCACCTCTTGTATATATCAATACAATGTGGACAGTTAGATGCTCGAGATAATAGCGTATGACTGCAAGAAACAGGCGACTGGTCTCAAAGTTAATGTTGATTGAATGGGCTCGATTATAGAGCTCGATGTCTTGAATTTTTACAGGGGATTTCATACTATTTTATAGAATTTTGAGAGTTTTACCACGAAAGTTTTAAGTTAATGTGTCACCGAAGATGACCAAGTTTTTCATTAATTATCCAATTTTATGTGCATATATGTTAAAATGAATAATATCACCGGGGTTTTAAATTATTATTTATTTGCAAATTGTTGTCTGGAAAAATAGTAGTACAACGTTATTTGTTAACATGTTATAGATTTAACGTAGGACATTATAAATTTAACAGTATCGAGAGATAAAATAGGAAATTTAAAGCATAATAATAAATAAACCTTCAATTAAGATTAATCAAAAGTAATAACACAAAAATTATAAACATCACTCAGCAGGTAGATTCTTTTACATATTACTTAAATAAAAACAAATGTTATTTTTACATTTTCTGAACCTACAATACTTTTCCCAACTTCTGTAGTTTTCATTAAGCTGAATTTGTCACATTATAACCCAAACTCAGATTTTCCACATTCAAAAACAATGCCCATCATTGAAAACCTCTTGCATCATGTGACATTGATATTTTAAGATTAGCCTTTCAGGTCGTACCTTAGTCTACCTGGCACCAAGGATCACTTATCAGTTAAAAGCTTTACCTACTTATGTGGGCTATCACTGTTGCCATGCGCACTATCAGATTAGATCACTATCGACGCGCTACTAGCCTTCAAATCAATTAGAAGTTGAATGAAATTATGCGTAGATTTAAAACAATGAGGTCTGTCAGACAACTGCTGCTAGATCGTATTTAGTCGCCTTCAGACAGCTATTTTTCATTAGTTAGAAAGTGGTAAGGGTTTGAAACTGATGCGAGTGTGATGATCGATAACTTTACGACCTGTAATTGTAGTTACTAGTTTAATGTAGTATGTTGTAATACTGTAGATAGATTAAATGCATACCATACGGTTAAGAAATTAAAACACAACGTGTAAGAAATTATGACGATTTTAAAGGTTTCGTAACTTTAAAAATAACTGATGAACATTTTACAAATTTCAGCAATTACATTGTGAAATTGTTTAGATCAATTGATTGAGATTTTTGAATAAGAAAAGGCGTTTTAGATTATTGAATATAGGCTTAAGCCTGATATGAGGTTATTAATAAATTTTCTAAGTAATTTGCAGGGTTTTTGCAAATTATTCTTAAATTAATATAGTACGAATTTATGCTGAGCGTTGTTTCTCGAATTTATGGAAAAATGCTAATTTATTCAAACTTTAACTCTATTCAATTCAAATTCTTTTAAATTAGTCTAAAAATGTCGTCAAAATTTACAATTAAAGTCATGATTATAGGCATAAACGACATTTTCTAATTTAAAATTTCTATTGAATTTCAGGACAGCAAATATTTCCGTGAATTACTCCTGTTGTATTGCGATTTCAGTAAACTTTACTAATATTTTACTTACTAACTAAGTTTCATGAGGAATAGAGTTGTGAAACTGATCATAAACAGTTTATGTCATAAACTGAACAGAAGTTTTTGAAGATCCACAACAGCGTTAGTCAGTTGGAAGATTTGATCTTGACAGTCACGTTGTAGTAATCTGCCAGATCTAACTCTTCCGGCTGGCTATACGTTTAGTTGAATTCAACTTTGTACACTGAACATTTCCAATCTACAACTTCTGCAACTATACGAAACTGAAAAAACGAAAACAGTATTGTTTCTGAGTTTAAAAAAAACAGAATTTTCTCCAGAAAAACTAACTTATCTTCGTTCCTCAAATACGTAAACTTGTAACTATTTAATATAATAAAGTTTCTGATTTTCTGCAGAATGTCACATTTATTAGTATTTGATTAAGATATAAAAACGAGATATTTACAATAACTGTAATAATAAAATAAAATATAATATGCTTAATATAATTTACATCGGATCAGTGTATGCGAAATATTATTACAATAAGAAATTCTTAAAGAGATTTTAAATAAATTTCTAATAAAAAATATTTGCTCGTTCTATAGACTGATTGTAGAATAAGAATAATTTCTTTTGCGTAATATTAAATTCTTATCCGCTAATACTCTAATATACGGCATATTACCATAAAGAAAAATTAAATTGAGTGAATTTATTCTAATTTAGATATTATGTCTCTTTGTTACGTTTTAACCACTGGTAAATGACAGTTTATATTCATATACCACATCCAACGAGTTTCTAGCACTTACATTTTTGGATCAAAAATATAAAAAATACAAAACAGTGTTTATTTGATAAAGTTTTACTCTCTCACAGTATATCACTATTAATCAATATTTCATTGTTGTTATCAACGCAGTGAAATATGCTCAAATTATTCGAAGCAAATGCAATTTTCCGTCTTAACGCCGTTTTGAGAAGCAAAAACAGCTCGGTGTTAATTTTACGAATGAAATGAAGCATTGTATAATGAAAAGTCAACGGAAGGTATTTGACGAAGCGACGTAAAGTCTATCAGTTAAGTCCTGATTTGAATCCATTCTGCTTAGAGTGAGATCACAAGTGACAGAGCAATTCCTCGAAAAGATGTTCAGGAGTAACGGTGAAATGAAAAGTTACATTCAAAGTCACGCTTTCCGCATTGTAAGGATTTCTGAATTTAATCAGTTCATGAATTCTATTTGAGACGACTGATGTACTGTAAATCACAAATGCAATTAATGTTACGTTTTTTCATAACCGTTAGCAAAAATATTATCATAATCATCATATAACATTATCAGAATTTTTTGTACTAAAATTTATATTTGTGTCTGAAAAATTGATACTATTGAATGTAGATTATAGTAGAAGAGTCTCGCTTCTTTTAAATAATAGAAAATCAAACTCCTTTTAATCGCGTTTCATATAAATTATTTGTATTATATTACTTTTAATAATAAGAAATTTTTCGCCGAATATTTTCGCTTGTCTTATTGATTTTTTGCTATAATCTATCCTATTGCTTGATGTAAATTGTTTCATGCTATTTTGTAACTAATTTATATGAATTTATAATCTGTTGTATTTATTTATCATTAAACAAATAACTTTTTTCACTTCTCAGTACTACCCTTATTGCATATAGACGCAATATAATGCATTTATATTATCATGTGAAATACGACGTATTCATACTCATAACTAAATTAAAAATATAAGCCGAAATATAGATGTAAAAATATCGCCAACAATACCAGAAAATGTCCTTTGAGTTCGTGTCTTAATTATCAGCAGAAACCAGCAGCCCTCCTGCTTTGTATACCAATTCAAAACTGACGGACTGACTTAAAAACGCGCGAGCAATTCGCGCCTTTGGTATATTCAACTTTTATGAATCTTCCAAAAGGGAGCGATTTTGAAATGATTTACGATCTCGTAAACACCAAGCTGAAATGATTTTAGCCGACGGCTGTGAACAATGCAAGGATCAGGCGTGATAAAGAAAGTCTAATGAAGTACTCTAGCATAGAGCTCGTTATTGCATCTTTCCAATGAGCATATTATGAGTAAGATGAGTTTTCGAAAGTAAGAAACTTTTCAATGACACTAAAACATATCAGCATCAGCATTATGTCACCATCAGCATCATCGTTATAATGATATTCGGTGGATAGGACTCTCGTAAATGTCAACAGTGAATGCGGTTCATTTAGATTTAACGCTTTCGACGTAGAGTCCATTAAGCGGAGTATTATTGTAATATAAATTCCTTACAAAGATTTAAGATTTTGATGTATAAATTCTCATAGAATTCTCTTCGTTGCATGACTATAGATATTGCCATAATGTTATAAACTATAATGTTTTATCATATTATGTTTCATAATTTAATCAATGATTATTTGTTAGTAAAATTATTTGCTTTTAGATTCGTTTATCTTAGCATACAGAGCATATAAAGTTAATTAACTGACAGATATAATATAATTCGAATTATTAAATTATTTAGTAACAAAAAATGCAACGCTTTTATTTTTTAAACACATGAGTATGCACTCTAAGTTTTCGACAATAAAAATACATTTAAATTATCAGAGCATATAAAGAATTTACACTTTCTAATATTTCTTATATTTATCAGTAGTTAAATATTGTAATTACTGATTCAGTAAAAAAAAGAATTAAGAAGCTACTGAATGCCAGCCAATCATCACAACATCCTACATCCATCATGATCAAAGAAGATGATGGTAGGATTCCCTTCATCACTTCCTCTAATTCCATACAATCAACTTTTTCCAGTCACATACTTGTTAACGTGTAATAAGACTTTTTCTCATCAGTCAAACAGCAGTAGGAACTAGCAATGATATTTCTTTCGTGAATGAAACTTGATTATCGATAAGTTAGAACTGCTTATTATTAAAGGTCATGTTTTTATGATATCTTTAGTAATTACCTGATCGTTTGGTAAATTTGATTTTTCATAGATTTATAAGGCATTTGTTCTTAATGTGATGTATAATCTATATTCTTGTGTACTTCATGGTCAGTTTCACAACTCTATATATAATAATAATATCAGTAAAAAATTATGTCCACACTTTTTTTACTTGCTAAGTTTTTTTAAAACTGCCTTTCTTTCACGATTAAATCCTAAATTAGATTTTTATCTGAGAATTTATGTAGATATTGTAATGACCTTGGTTTTATTACAGTAAAAATTAAATCAAGTAGTACTGAGTTTTAAAATTCAGCTGAAGTTATTAGTCAAAACAGTGGCGTAGCTAGGGTTTATGGCGCCCGGGGCGAAAATAATAATTTAGCGCCCCCCCCCCCCCCCGAAAGCAGAGGACTTCTCTTCTTTTGAACCAGTTATGATGACGTGGTGTGCAATACATCATGAAGCTTTGCGGTATCTCAATCAAAAAAGAAGTTTAGAACAATTCTTCGAATTGTTTAGCACAATAATTATTGTTCTAAACAATTATTTTAGAACAATTGTTGCCAGATCTTGAGCAAAGCCTTTTTCAATGAGAGAAATAATGATACAACCGAAATTGTTTTCGTTTTGACTTATAATAATTGTAGGCCTTTGCTTTCAAATGAAATTGACAACTAAAAGAATTATTTGTTATATTGTATACAAGCGGTGAGAAAAGAAAACATTAAAACATAGCAAATTCAAATTTACAAAAGATTGCTTTGCTCTTTGCTTTTACTCATGAAAATTGATTTATAGTAGGCCCCTACTCAAAATTCTATCACACAATTATAAAAATAAGAAAAAATATCGTTAGTCTGCATTTTTATGCTGCGAGTTTATGGTTGTATGTAGAACTACATATGGGCCAGAACTTCCGATCCCCCTGGATAAATTTGATCCGTGGGGGAGGTCAAAAGTCGACCTTCCAGGGACTTTAAAAAATGTAAGTGCTCGAGGGGGTCAAGTAATAGAAGTGGGGGTTCAACCCCCCCACCCCCCCCGAAAATTTCAACACTGACCTAATCTACAACTTGTAGTCAATCTCAAAAGTTTGCCTAATATAATAATAGTCGATTGCCAATGGTT